>CATKUP010000513.1:0-147000 GCA_949786385.1 Onychomys leucogaster
TGAGCTTCGTGAATGATGTAGTTCGTTTGAGCTGTAAAGTAACTGGCCTTACCTGAAACAAAGTCTTGCTTGTAGGAAGACTCAGAAACAGGGATTTAACTCCATTTATGAAGGGAAACACACAGAATTGTTCTCATCCATGGATCAAACTCTGCTTTAGGGCAAGATGCACGGTCTTGCTTTCTAGAGTCTCTAATATAGCAGGAAACATGAGTGTGCTCAGAAGAAAAGAACCGTGTTTCCTATACATACAGACCATATCTAGTTCAACTCTGCTTGAAATTGTTACAAAGCAAAGGTTCTCTAAAATAGAATGCTTCTCAGTTAAGATGAGCAACGTGTGAGCTTTGCGAACTATGTAGTTCGCTTGAGCTGTAAAGTAACTACCCTTACCTGAAACGAAGTCTTGCTTGTAGGAAGACTCAGAGCCAGGGATTTAACTCCATTTATGAATTGAAACACACAACAGAGTTCTCATCCATTGATCACACTCTACTTTAGAGCAAGAAGCACGCTCTTGCTTTCTAGAATCTCCTAGACAGCAGGAAACTTGAGTGTGCTGAGAACAAATGAACGGTGTTTCCTACACATACGGACCATATCTAGTCCAACTCTGCTTCTAAAACTGAAATAAACCAGAGGTCCTCTATAATCCAATGCTTGTCAGTTAAGGTGAGAAACGTGTGAGCTTCGTGAACGATGTAGATTGTTTGAGCTGAAAAGTGACTGCCCTTACCTGAAACAAAGTCTTGCTTGTATGAAGACTCAGAGCCTTGGATTTAACTCCATTTCTGAAGGGAAGCACAGAACACAGTTCTCATCCATGGATCACACTCTGCTTTAGAGCAAGAAGCACACTTTGCTTTCTAGAGTCTCTAAGAGAGCAGGAAACATGAGTGTGATGCGAACAAAAGAAGGGTGTTTCCTACACATAGGGACCATATCTAGTCCAACTCTGCTTCTGAACCTGAAACAAACCACAGGTCCTCTAACATCCAATGTTTGTCAGTTAAGATGAGAAACGTGTGAGCTTCGTGAATGATGTAGTTCGTTTGAGCTGAAAAGTGACTGCCCTTACCTGAAACGAAGTCTTGCTTGTAGGAAGACACAGAGCCTGGGATTTAACTCCATTTATGAAGGGAAACACAAAACAGAGTTCTCATCCATTGATCACACTCTGCTTTAGAGCAAGAAGCACGCTCTTGCTTTCTAGAGTCTCTAATACAGCAGGAAACATGTGTGTGCTCAGAAGAAAAGTACTGTGTTTCCTATACACACGGACCATATCTAGTTCATCTCTGCTTGAAATTGATTCAAAGCAAAGTTCCTCTAACATCCAATGCTTCTCAGTTAGGGTGAGAAACGTGTGAGCTTCGTGAACGATGTAGATTGTTTGAGCTGAAAAGTGACTGCCCTTACCTGAAAGAAAGTCTTGCTTGTAGGAAGACTCAGAGCCTTGGATTTAACTCCATTTCTGAAGGGAAGCACAGAACACAGTTCTCATCCATGGATCACACTCTGCTTTAGAGCAAGAAGCACACTCTTGCTTTCTAGAGTCTCTAAGAGAGCAGGAAACATGAGTGTGATGCGAACAAAAGAAGGGTGTTTCCTACACATACGGACCATATCTAGTCCAACTCTGCTTCTGAACCTGAAACAAACCACAGGTCCTCTAACATCCAATGTTTGTCAGTTAAGATGAGAAACGTGTGAGCTTCGCGAACGATGTAGTTCGTTTGAGCTGAAAAGTGACTGCCCTTACCTGAAAAGAAGTTTTGCTTGTAGGAAGAAACAGAGCCTGGGATTTACCTCCATTTCTGAAGGGAAACAAACAACACAGTTCTCATCCATGGATCACACTCTGCTTTAGAGCAAGAAGCAATCTCTTGCTTTCTAGAGTCTCTAATACAGCAGGAAACGTGAGTGTGCTCAGAAAAAAAGAACCGTGTTTCCTATACATACGGACCATATCGAGTTCAACTCTGCTTGAAATTGATACAAAGCGAAGGTCCTCTAACATCCAATGATTCTCAGTTAAGATGAGAAACGTGTGAGCTTCGTGAACGATGAAGTTCGTTTGAGCTGTAAAGTAACTGGCCTTACCTGAAACTAAGTCTTGCTTGTAGGAAGACTCAGAAACAGGAATTTAACTCCATTTCTGAAGGGAAACACACAGAATCCTTCTCATCCATGGATCAAACTCTGCTTTAGAGCAAGAAGCACGGTCTTGCTTTCTAGAGTCTCTAATACAGCAGGAAACGTGAGTGTGCTCAGAAAAAAAGAACCGTGTTTCCTATACATACGGACCATATCGAGTTCAACTCTGCTTGAAATTGATACAAAGCGAAGGTCCTCTAACATCCAATGCTTCTCAGTTAAGATGAGAAACCTGTGAGCTTCGTGAACGATGTAGTTCGTTTGAGCTGTAAAGTAACTGGCCTTCCCTGAAACGAAGTCTTGCTTGTAGGAAGACACAGAAACAGGGATTTAACACCATTTATGAAGGGAAACACAAAACAGAGTTCTCATCCATTGATCACACTCTACTTTAGAGCAAGAAGCACGCTCTTGCTTTCTAGAATCTCCTAGAGAGCAGGAAACTTGAGTGTGCTGAGAACAAATGAACGGTGTTTCCTACACATTCAGACCATATCTAGTCCAACTCTGCTTCTGAAACTGAAACAAACCACAGGTCCTCTATAATCCATTGCTTGTCAGTTAAGGTGAGAAACGTGTGAGCTTCGCAAACAATGTAGATCGTTTGAGCTGTAAAGTAACTGCCCTTACCTGAAACGAAGTCTTGCTTGTAGGAAGACTCAGAGCCAGGGATTTAACCCCATTTCTGAAGTGAAACACACAACAGAGTTCTCATCCATTCATCACACTCTGCTTTAGAGCAAGAAGCATGCTCTAGCTTTCTAGAATCTCTAAGACAGCAGGAAACTTGAGTGTGCAGAGAACAAATGAAGGGTGTTTCCTACACATACGGATCATATGTAGTCCAACTCTGCTTCTGAAACTGATACAAAGCACTCATCCTCTAACATCCAATGCTTGTCAGTTAAGAAGAGAAACGGGTGAGCTTCCTGAACAATGTAGTTCCTTTGAGCTGAAAAGTTACTGCCCTTACTTGAAACGAAGTCTTGCTTGTAGGAAGACACAGATCCTGGGATTTAACTCCATTTATGAAGGGAAACACAAAACAGAGTTCTCATCCATTGATCACACTCTGCTTTAGAGCAAGAAGCACGCTCTTGCTTTCTAGAGTCTCTAATACAGCAGGAAACATGTGTGTGCTCAGAAGAAAAGTACCGTGTTTCCTATACACACGGACCATATCTAGTTCATCTCTGCTTGAAATTGATTCAAAGCAAAGTTCCTCTAACATCCAATGCTTCTCAGTTAAGGTGAGAAACGTGTGAGCTTCGTGAATGATGTAGTTCGTTTGAGCTGTAAAGTAACTGCCCTTACCTGAAACAAAGTCTTGCTTGTAGGAAGACTCAGAGCCTTGGATTTAACTCCATTTCTGAAGGGAAGCACAGAACACAGTTCACAGCCATGGATCACACTCTGCTTTAGAGCAAGAAGCACACTCTTGCTTTCTAGAGTCTCTAAGAGAGCAAGAAACATGAGTGTGATGCGAACAAAAGAAGGGTGTTTCCTACACATACGGACCATATCTAGTCCAACTCTGCTTCTGAAACTGAAACAAACCACAGGTCCTCTAACATCCAATGTTTATCAGTTAAGATGAGAAACGTGTGAGCTTCGCGAACGATGTAGTTCGTTTGAGCTGAAAAGTGACTGCCCTTACCTGAAACGAAGTCTTGCTTGTAGGAAGACACAGAGCCTGGGATTTAACTCCATTTATGAAGGGAAACACAAAACAGAGTTCTCATCCATTGATCACACTCTGCTTTAGAGCAAGAAGCACGCTCTTGCTTTCTAGAGTCTCTAATACAGCAGGAAACATGTGTGTGCTCAGAAGAAAAGTACCGTGTTTCCTATACACACGGACCATATCTAGTTCATCTCTGCTTGAAATTGATTCAAAGCAAAGTTCCTCTAACATCCAATGCTTCTCAGTTAAGGTGAGAAACGTGTGAGCTTCGTGAACGATGTAGATTGTTTGAGCTGAAAAGTGACTGCCCTTACCTGAAACAAAGTCTTGCTTGTAGGAAGACTCAGAGCCTTGGATTTAACTCTATTTCTGAAGGGAAGCACAGAACACAGTTCTCATCCATGGATCACACTCTGCTTTAGAGCAAGAAGCACACTCTTGCTTTCTAGAGTCTCTAAGAGAGCAGGAAACATGAGTGTGATGCAAAATAGAAGGGTGTTTCCTACACATACGGACCATATCTAGTCCAACTCTGCTTCTGAAACTGAAACAAACCACAGGTCCTCTAACATCCAATGTTTGTCAGTTAAGATGAGAAACGTGTGAGCTTCGCGAACGATGTAGTTCGTTTGAGCTGAAAAGTGACTGCCCTTACCTGAAAAGAAGTTTTGCTTGTAGGAAGAAACAGAGCCTGGGATTTACCTCCATTTCTGAAGGGAAACAAACAACACAGTTCTCATCCATGGATCACACTCTGCTTTAGAGCAAGAAGCAATCTCTTGCTTTCTAGAGTCTCTAATACAGCAGGAAACGTGAGTGTGCTCAGAAAAAAAGAACCGTGTTTCCTATACATACGGACCATATCGAGTTCAACTCTGCTTGAAATTGATACAAAGCGAAGGTCCTCTAACATCCAATGATTCTCAGTTAAGATGAGAAACGTGTGAGCTTCGTGAACGATGAAGTTCGTTTGAGCTGTAAAGTAACTGGCCTTACCTGAAACTAAGTCTTGCTTGTAGGAAGACTCAGAAACAGGAATTTAACTCCATTTCTGAAGGGAAACACACAGAATCCTTCTCATCCATGGATCAAACTCTGCTTTAGAGCAAGAAGCACGGTCTTGCTTTCTAGAGTCTCTAATACAGCAGGAAACGTGAGTGTGCTCAGAAAAAAAGAACCGTGTTTCCTATACATACGGACCATATCGAGTTCAACTCTGCTTGAAATTGATACAAAGCGAAGGTCCTCTAACATCCAATGCTTCTCAGTTAAGATGAGAAACCTGTGAGCTTCGTGAACGATGTAGTTCGTTTGAGCTGTAAAGTAACTGGCCTTCCCTGAAACGAAGTCTTGCTTGTAGGAAGACACAGAAACAGGGATTTAACACCATTTATGAAGGGAAACACAAAACAGAGTTCTCATCCATTGATCACACTCTACTTTAGAGCAAGAAGCACGCTCTTGCTTTCTAGAATCTCCTAGAGAGCAGGAAACTTGAGTGTGCTGAGAACAAATGAACGGTGTTTCCTACACATTCAGACCATATCTAGTCCAACTCTGCTTCTGAAACTGAAACAAACCACAGGTCCTCTATAATCCATTGCTTGTCAGTTAAGGTGAGAAACGTGTGAGCTTCGCAAACAATGTAGATCGTTTGAGCTGTAAAGTAACTGCCCTTACCTGAAACGAAGTCTTGCTTGTAGGAAGACTCAGAGCCAGGGACTTAACCCCATTTCTGAAGTTAAACACACAACAGAGTTCTCATCCATTGATCACACTCTGCTTTAGAGCAAGAAGCATGCTCTAGCTTTCTAGAATCTCAAAGACAGCAGGAAACTTGAGTGTGCTGAGAACAAATGAAGGGTGTTTCCTACACATACAGATCATATGTAGTCCAACTCTGCTTCTGAAACTGATACAAAGCACTCATCCTCTAACATCCAATGCTTGTCAGTTAAGAAGAGAAACGTGTCAGCTTCCTGAACGATGTAGTTCCTTTGAGCTGAAAAGTTACTGCCCTTACCTGAAACGAAGTCTTGCTTGTAGGAAGACACAGAGCCTGGGATTTAACTCCATTTATGAAGGGAAACACAAAACAGAGTTCTCATCCATTGATCACACTCTGCTTTAGAGCAAGAAGCACGCTCTTGCTTTCTAGAGTCTCTAATACAGCAGGAAACATGTGTGTGCTCAGAAGAAAAGTACCTTGTTTCCTATACACACGGACCATATCTAGTTCATCTCTGCTTGAAATTGATTCAAAGCAAAGTTCCTCTAACATCCAATGCTTCTCAGTTAGGGTGAGAAACGTGTGAGCTTCGTGAACGATGTAGATTGTTTGAGCTGAAAAGTGACTGCCCTTACCTGAAACAAAGTCTTGCTTGTAGGAAGACTCAGAGCCTTGGATTTAACTCCATTTCTGAAGGGAAGCACAGAACACAGTTCTCATCCATGGATCACACTCTGCTTTAGAGCAAGAAGCACACTCTTGCTTTCTAGAGTCTCTAAGAGAGCAGGAAACATGAGTGTGATGCGAACAAAAGAAGGGTGTTTCCTACACATACGGACCATATCTAGTCCAACTCTGCTTCTGAACCTGAAACAAACCACAGGTCCTCTTACATCCAATGTTTGTCAGTTAAGATGAGAAACGTGTGAGCTTCGTGAATGATGTAGTTCGTTTGAGCTGAAAAGTGACTGCCCTTACCTGAAACGAAGTCTTGCTTGTAGGAAGACACAGAGCCTGGGATTTAACTCCATTTATGAAGGGAAACACAAAACAGAGTTCTCATCCATTGATCACACTCTGCTTTAGAGCAAGAAGCACGCTCTTGCTTTCTAGAGTCTCTAATACAGCAGGAAACATGTGTGTGCTCAGAAGAAAAGTACTGTGTTTCCTATACACACGGACCATATCTAGTTCATCTCTGCTTGAAATTGATTCAAAGCAAAGTTCCTCTAACATCCAATGCTTCTCAGTTAGGGTGAGAAACGTGTGAGCTTCGTGAACGATGTAGATTGTTTGAGCTGAAAAGTGACTGCCCTTACCTGAAACAAAGTCTTGCTTGTAGGAAGACTCAGAGCCTTGGATTTAACTCCATTTCTGAAGAGAAGCACAGAACACAGTTCTCATCCATGGATCACACCCTGCTTTAGAGCAAGAAGCACACTCTTGCTTTCTAGAGTCTCTAAGAGAGCAGGAAACATGAGTGTGATGCGAACAAAAGAAGGGTGTTTCCTACACATACGGACCATATCTAGTCCAACTCTGCTTCTGAACCTGAAACAAACCACAGGTCCTCTAACATCCAATGTTTGTCAGTTAAGATGAGAAACGTGTGAGCTTCGTGAATGATGTAGTTCCTTTGAGCTGTAAAGTAACTGGCCTTACCTGAAACAAAGTCTTGCTTGTAGGAAGACTCAGAAACAGGGATTTAACTCCATTTCTGAAGGAAAACACACAGAATTGTTCTCATCCATGGATCAAACTCTGCTTTAGTGCAAGATGCACGGTCTTGCTTTCTAGAGTCTCTAATATAGCAGGAAACATGAGTGTGCTCAGAAGAAAAGAACCGTGTTTCCTATACATACAGACCATATCTAGTTCAACTCTGCTTGAAATTGTTAGAAAGCAAAGGTCCTCTAACATCCAATGCTTCTCAGTTAAGATGAGAAACGTGTGAGCTTCGCGAACTATGTAGTTCGTTTGAGCTGTAAAGTAATTACCCTTACCTGAAACGAAGTCTTGCTTGTAGGAAGACTCAGATCCAGGAATTTAACTCCATTTATGAATTGAATCACACAACAGAGTTCTCATCCATTGATCACACTCTACTTTAGAGCAAGAAGCACGCTCTTGCTTTCTAGAATCTCCTAGACAGCAGGAAACTTGAGTGTGCTGAGAACAAATGAACGGTGTTTCCTACACATACGGACCATATCTAGTCCATCTCTGCTTCTGAAACTGAAACAAACCAGAGGTCCTCTATAATCCAATGCTTGTCAGTTAAGGTGAGAAACGTGTGAGCTTCGCAAACAATGTAGTTCGTTTGAGCTGAAAAGTGACTGACCTTACCTGAAACGAAGTCTTGCTTGTAGGAAGACACATAGCCTGGGATTTAACTCCATTTCTGAAGGGAAACACACAACACAGTTCTCAGCCATGGATCACATTCTGCTTTAGTGCAAGAAGCCCGCTCTTGCTTTCTAGGGTCTCTAATACAGCAGTCAACATAAGTGTGCTCAGAAGAAAAGAACCGTGTTTCGAATACATACAGACCATATCTACTTCAACTCTGCTTGAAATTGATACAAAGCAAAGGTCCTCTAAAATCCAATGCTTCTCAGTTAAGGTGAGAAATGTGTGAGCTTCGTGAACGATGTAGTTCGTTTGAGCTGTAAAGTAACTGCCCTTACCTGAAACGAAGTCTTGCTTGTAGGAAGACTCAGAGCCAGGGATTTAACCCCATTTCTGAAGTTCAACACACAACACAGTTCTCATCCATTGATCACACTCTGCTTTAGAGCAAGAAGCATGCTCTAGCTTTCTAGAATCTCTAAGACAGTAGGAAACTTGAGTGTGCTGAGAACAAATGAAGGGTGTTTCCTACACATACGGATCATATGTAGTCCAACTCTGCTTCTGAAACTGATACAAAGCACTCATCCTCTAACATCCAATGCTTGTCAGTTAAGAAGAGAAACGTGTGAGCTTCCTGAACGATGTAGTTCCTTTGAGCTGAAAAGTTACTGCCCTTACCTGAAACGAAGTCTTGCTTGTAGGAAGACACAGAGCCTGGGATTTAACTCCATTTATGAAGGGAAACACAAAACAGAGTTCTCATCCATTGATCACACTCTGCTTTAGAGCAAGAAGCACGCTCTTGCTTTCTAGAGTCTCTAATACAGCAGGAAACATGTGTGTGCTCAGAAGAAAAGTACTGTGTTTCCTATACACACGGACCATATCTAGTTCATCTCTGCTTGAAATTGATTCAAAGCAAAGTTCCTCTAACATCCAATGCTTCTCAGTTAGGGTGAGAAACGTGTGAGCTTCGTGAACGATGTAGATTGTTTGAGCTGAAAAGTGACTGCCCTTACCTGAAAGAAAGTCTTGCTTGTAGGAAGACTCAGAGCCTTGGATTTAACTCCATTTCTGAAGGGAAGCACAGAACACAGTTCTCATCCATGGATCACACTCTGCTTTAGAGCAAGAAGCACACTCTTGCTTTCTAGAGTCTCTAAGAGAGCAGGAAACATGAGTGTGATGCGAACAAAAGAAGGGTGTTTCCTACACATACGGACCATATCTAGTCCAACTCTGCTTCTGAACCTGAAACAAACCACAGGTCCTCTAACATCCAATGTTTGTCAGTTAAGATGAGAAACGTGTGAGCTTCGTGAATGATGTAGTTCGTTTGAGCTGTAAAGTAACTGGCCTTACCTGAAACAAAGTCTTGCTTGTAGGAAGACTCAGAAACAGGGATTTAACTCCATTTATGAAGGGAAACACACAGAATTGTTCTCATCCATGGATCAAACTCTGCTTTAGGGCAAGATGCACAGTCTTGCTTTCTAGAGTCTCTAATATAGCAGGAAACATGAGTGTGCTCAGAAGAAAAGAACCGTGTTTCCTATACATACAGACCATATCTAGTTCAACTCTGCTTGAAATTGTTACAAAGCAAAGGTTCTCTAAAATCCAATGCTTCTCAGTTAAGATGAGCAACGTGTGAGCTTTGCGAACTATGTAGTTCGTTTGAGCTGTAAAGTAACTACCCTTACCTGAAACGAAGTCTTGCTTGTAGGAAGACTCAGAGCCAGGGATTTAACTCCATTTATGAATTGAAACACACAACAGAGTTCTCATCCATTGATCACACTCTACTTTAGAGCAAGAAGCACGCTCTTGCTTTCTAGAATCTCCTAGACAGCAGGAAACTTGAGTGTGCTGAGAACAAATGAACGGTGTTTCCTACACATACGGACCATATCTAGTCCAACTCTGCTTCTGAAACTGAAATAAACCAGAGGTCCTCTATAATCCAATGCTTGTCAGTTAAGGTGAGAAACGTGTGAGCTTCGCAAACAATGTAGTTCGTTTGAGCTGAAAAGTGACTGACCTTACCTGAAACGAAGTCTTGCTTGTAGGAAGACACATAGCCTGGGATTTAACTCCATTTCTGAAGGGAAACACACAACACAGTTCTCAGCCATGGATCACATTCTGCTTTAGAGCGAGAAGCACGCTCTTGCTTTCTAGGGTCTCTAATACAGCAGTCAACATAAGTGTGCTCAGAAGAAAAGAACCGTGTTTCATATACATACAGACCATATCTACTTCCACTCTGCTTGAAATTGATACAAAGCAAAGGTCCCCTAACATCCAATGCTTCTTAGTTAAGATGAGAAACATGTGAGCTTTGTGAACGATGTAGTTGGTTTGAGCTATAAAGTAGTTGCCCTTACCTGAAACGAAGTCTTGCTTTTAGGAAGACTCAGAGCCAGGGATTTAACCCCATTTCTGAAGTGAAACACACAACAGAGTTCTCATCCATTCATCACACTCTGCTTTAGAGCAAGAAGCATGCTCTAGCTTTCTAGAATCTCTAAGACAGCAGGAAACTTGAGTGTGCAGAGAACAAATGAAGGGTGTTTCCTACACATACGGATCATATGTAGTCCAACTCTGCTTCTGAAACTGATACAAAGCACTCATCCTCTAACATCCAATGCTTGTCTGTTAAGAAGAGAAACGGGTGAGCTTCCTGAACAATGTAGTTCCTTTGAGCTGAAAAGTTACTGCCCTTACTTGAAACGAAGTCTTGCTTGTAGGAAGACACAGATCCTGGGATTTAACTCCATTTATGAAGGGAAACACAAAACAGAGTTCTCATCCATTGATCACACTCTGCTTTAGAGCAAGAAGCACGCTCTTGCTTTCTAGAGTCTCTAATACAGCAGGAAACATGTGTGTGCTCAGAAGAAAAGTACCGTGTTTCCTATACACACGGACCATATCTAGTTCATCTCTGCTTGAAATTGATTCAAAGCAAAGTTCCTCTAACATCCAATGCTTCTCAGTTAAGGTGAGAAACGTGTGAGCTTCGTGAATGATGTAGTTCGTTTGAGCTGTAAAGTAACTGCCCTTACCTGAAACAAAGTCTTGCTTGTAGGAAGACTCAGAGCCTTGGATTTAACTCCATTTCTGAAGGGAAGCACAGAACACAGTTCACAGCCATGGATCACACTCTGCTTTAGAGCAAGAAGCACACTCTTGCTTTCTAGAGTCTCTAAGAGAGCAAGAAACATGAGTGTGATGCGAACAAAAGAAGGGTGTTTCCTACACATACGGACCATATCTAGTCCAACTCTGCTTCTGAAACTGAAACAAACCACAGGTCCTCTAACATCCAATGTTTATCAGTTAAGATGAGAAACGTGTGAGCTTCGCGAACGATGTAGTTCGTTTGAGCTGAAAAGTGACTGCCCTTACCTGAAACGAAGTCTTGCTTGTAGGAAGACACAGAGCCTGGGATTTAACTCCATTTATGAAGGGAAACACAAAACAGAGTTCTCATCCATTGAACACACTCTGCTTTAGAGCAAGAAGCACGCTCTTGCTTTCTAGAGTCTCTAATACAGCAGGAAACATGTGTGTGCTCAGAAGAAAAGTACCGTGTTTCCTATACACACGGACCATATCTAGTTCATCTCTGCTTGAAATTGATTCAAAGCAAAGTTCCTCTAACATCCAATGCTTCTCAGTTAAGGTGAGAAACGTGTGAGCTTCGTGAACGATGTAGATTGTTTGAGCTGAAAAGTGACTGCCCTTACCTGAAACAAAGTCTTGCTTGTAGGAAGACTCAGAGCCTTGGATTTAACTCTATTTCTGAAGGGAAGCACAGAACACAGTTCTCATCCATGGATCACACTCTGCTTTAGAGCAAGAAGCACACTCTTGCTTTCTAGAGTCTCTAAGAGAGCAGGAAACATGAGTGTGATGCAAAATAGAAGGGTGTTTCCTACACATACGGACCATATCTAGTCCAACTCTGCTTCTGAAACTGAAACAAACCACAGGTCCTCTAACATCCAATGTTTGTCAGTTAAGATGAGAAACGTGTGAGCTTCGCGAACGATGTAGTTCGTTTGAGCTGAAAAGTGACTGCCCTTACCTGAAAAGAAGTTTTGCTTGTAGGAAGAAACAGAGCCTGGGATTTACCTCCATTTCTGAAGGGAAACAAACAACACAGTTCTCATCCATGGATCACACTCTGCTTTAGAGCAAGAAGCAATCTCTTGCTTTCTAGAGTCTCTAATACAGCAGGAAACGTGAGTGTGCTCAGAAAAAAAGAACCGTGTTTCCTATACATACGGACCATATCGAGTTCAACTCTGCTTGAAATTGATACAAAGCGAAGGTCCTCTAACATCCAATGATTCTCAGTTAAGATGAGAAACGAGTGAGCTTCGTGAACGATGAAGTTCGTTTGAGCTGTAAAGTAACTGGCCTTACCTGAAACTAAGTCTTGCTTGTAGGAAGACTCAGAAACAGGAATTTAACTCCATTTCTGAAGGGAAACACACAGAATCCTTCTCATCCATGGATCAAACTCTGCTTTAGAGCAAGAAGCACGGTCTTGCTTTCTAGAGTCTCTAATACAGCAGGAAACGTGAGTGTGCTCAGAAAAAAAGAACCGTGTTTCCTATACATACGGACCATATCGAGTTCAACTCTGCTTGAAATTGATACAAAGCGAAGGTCCTCTAACATCCAATGCTTCTCAGTTAAGATGAGAAACCTGTGAGCTTCGTGAACGATGTAGTTCGTTTGAGCTGTAAAGTAACTGGCCTTCCCTGAAACGAAGTCTTGCTTGTAGGAAGACACAGAAACAGGGATTTAACACCATTTATGAAGGGAAACACAAAACAGAGTTCTCATCCATTGATCACACTCTACTTTAGAGCAAGAAGCACGCTCTTGCTTTCTAGAATCTCCTAGAGAGCAGGAAACTTGAGTGTGCTGAGAACAAATGAACGGTGTTTCCTACACATTCAGACCATATCTAGTCCAACTCTGCTTCTGAAACTGAAACAAACCACAGGTCCTCTATAATCCATTGCTTGTCAGTTAAGGTGAGAAACGTGTGAGCTTCGCAAACAATGTAGATCGTTTGAGCTGTAAAGTAACTGCCCTTACCTGAAACGAAGTCTTGCTTGTAGGAAGACTCAGAGCCAGGGACTTAACCCCATTTCTGAAGTTAAACACACAACAGAGTTCTCATCCATTGATCACACTCTGCTTTAGAGCAAGAAGCATGCTCTAGCTTTCTAGAATCTCAAAGACAGCAGGAAACTTGAGTGTGCTGAGAACAAATGAAGGGTGTTTCCTACACATACAGATCATATGTAGTCCAACTCTGCTTCTGAAACTGATACAAAGCACTCATCCTCTAACATCCAATGCTTGTCAGTTAAGAAGAGAAACGTGTCAGCTTCCTGAACGATGTAGTTCCTTTGAGCTGAAAAGTTACTGCCCTTACCTGAAACGAAGTCTTGCTTGTAGGAAGACACAGAGCCTGGGATTTAACTCCATTTATGAAGGGAAACACAAAACAGAGTTCTCATCCATTGATCACACTCTGCTTTAGAGCAAGAAGCACGCTCTTGCTTTCTAGAGTCTCTAATACAGCAGGAAACATGTGTGTGCTCAGAAGAAAAGTACCTTGTTTCCTATACACACGGACCATATCTAGTTCATCTCTGCTTGAAATTGATTCAAAGCAAAGTTCCTCTAACATCCAATGCTTCTCAGTTAGGGTGAGAAACGTGTGAGCTTCGTGAACGATGTAGATTGTTTGAGCTGAAAAGTGACTGCCCTTACCTGAAACAAAGTCTTGCTTGTAGGAAGACTCAGAGCCTTGGATTTAACTCCATTTCTGAAGGGAAGCACAGAACACAGTTCTCATCCATGGATCACACTCTGCTTTAGAGCAAGAAGCACACTCTTGCTTTCTAGAGTCTCTAAGAGAGCAGGAAACATGAGTGTGATGCGAACAAAAGAAGGGTGTTTCCTACACATACGGACCATATCTAGTCCAACTCTGCTTCTGAACCTGAAACAAACCACAGGTCCTCTAACATCCAATGTTTGTCAGTTAAGATGAGAAACGTGTGAGCTTCGTGAATGATGTAGTTCGTTTGAGCTGAAAAGTGACTGCCCTTACCTGAAACGAAGTCTTGCTTGTAGGAAGACACAGAGCCTGGGATTTAACTCCATTTATGAAGGGAAACACAAAACAGAGTTCTCATCCATTGATCACACTCTGCTTTAGAGCAAGAAGCACGCTCTTGCTTTCTAGAGTCTCTAATACAGCAGGAAACATGTGTGTGCTCAGAAGAAAAGTACTGTGTTTCCTATACACACGGACCATATCTAGTTCATCTCTGCTTGAAATTGATTCAAAGCAAAGTTCCTCTAACATCCAATGCTTCTCAGTTAGGGTGAGAAACGTGTGAGCTTCGTGAACGATGTAGATTGTTTGAGCTGAAAAGTGACTGCCCTTACCTGAAACAAAGTCTTGCTTGTAGGAAGACTCAGAGCCTTGGATTTAACTCCATTTCTGAAGGGAAGCACAGAACACAGTTCTCATCCATGGATCACACCCTGCTTTAGAGCAAGAAGCACACTCTTGCTTTCTAGAGTCTCTAAGAGAGCAGGAAACATGAGTGTGATGCGAACAAAAGAAGGGTGTTTCCTACACATACGGACCATATCTAGTCCAACTCTGCTTCTGAACCTGAAACAAACCACAGGTCCTCTAACATCCAATGTTTGTCAGTTAAGATGAGAAACGTGTGAGCTTCGTGAATGATGTAGTTCCTTTGAGCTGTAAAGTAACTGGCCTTACCTGAAACAAAGTCTTGCTTGTAGGAAGACTCAGAAACAGGGATTTAACTCCATTTCTGAAGGAAAACACACAGAATTGTTCTCATCCATGGATCAAACTCTGCTTTAGGGCAAGATGCACGGTCTTGCTTTCTAGAGTCTCTAATATAGCAGGAAACATGAGTGTGCTCAGAAGAAAAGAACCGTGTTTCCTATACATACAGACCATATCTAGTTCAACTCTGCTTGAAATTGTTAGAAAGCAAAGGTCCTCTAACATCCAATGCTTCTCAGTTAAGATGAGAAACGTGTGAGCTTCGCGAACTATGTAGTTCGTTTGAGCTGTAAAGTAACTACCCTTACCTGAAACGAAGTCTTGCTTGTAGGAAGACTCAGATCCAGGAATTTAACTCCATTTATGAATTGAATCACACAACAGAGTTCTCATCCATTGATCACACTCTACTTTAGAGCAAGAAGCACGCTCTTGCTTTCTAGAATCTCCTAGACAGCAGGAAACTTGAGTGTGCTGAGAACAAATGAACGGTGTTTCCTACACATACGGACCATATCTAGTCCATCTCTGCTTCTGAAACTGAAACAAACCAGAGGTCCTCTATAATCCAATGCTTGTCAGTTAAGGTGAGAAACGTGTGAGCTTCGCAAACAATGTAGTTCGTTTGAGCTGAAAAGTGACTGACCTTACCTGAAACGAAGTCTTGCTTGTAGGAAGACACATAGCCTGGGATTTAACTCCATTTCTGAAGGGAAACACACAACACAGTTCTCAGCCATGGATCACATTCTGCTTTAGTGCAAGAAGCCCGCTCTTGCTTTCTAGGGTCTCTAATACAGCAGTCAACATAAGTGTGCTCAGAAGAAAAGAACCGTGTTTCGAATACATACAGACCATATCTACTTCAACTCTGCTTGAAATTGATACAAAGCAAAGGTCCTCTAAAATCCAATGCTTCTCAGTTAAGGTGAGAAATGTGTGAGCTTCGTGAACGATGTAGTTCGTTTGAGCTGTAAAGTAACTGCCCTTACCTGAAACGAAGTCTTGCTTGTAGGAAGACTCAGAGCCAGGGATTTAACCCCATTTCTGAAGTTCAACACACAACACAGTTCTCATCCATTGATCACACTCTGCTTTAGAGCAAGAAGCATGCTCTAGCTTTCTAGAATCTCTAAGACAGTAGGAAACTTGAGTGTGCTGAGAACAAATGAAGGGTGTTTCCTACACATACGGATCATATGTAGTCCAACTCTGCTTCTGAAACTGATACAAAGCACTCATCCTCTAACATCCAATGCTTGTCAGTTAAGAAGAGAAACGTGTGAGCTTCCTGAACGATGTAGTTCCTTTGAGCTGAAAAGTTACTGCCCTTACCTGAAACGAAGTCTTGCTTGTAGGAAGACACAGAGCCTGGGATTTAACTCCATTTATGAAGGGAAACACAAAACAGAGTTCTCATCCATTGATCACACTCTGCTTTAGAGCAAGAAGCACGCTCTTGTTTCTAGAGTCTCTAATAAGGCAGGAAACATGTGTGTGCTCAGAAGAAAAGTACCGTGTTTCCTATACACACGGACCATATCTATTTCATCTCTGCTTGAAATTGATTCAAAGCAAAGTTCCTCTAACATCCAATGCTTCTCAGTTAAGGTGAGACACGTGCGAGCTTCGTGAACGATGTAGATTGTTTGAGCTGAAAAGTGACTGCCCTTACCTGAAACAAAGTCTTGCTTGTAGGAAGACTCAGAGCCTTGGATTTAACTCCATTTCTGAAGGGAAGCACACAACACAGTTCTCATCCATGGATCACACTCTGCTATAGAGCAAGAAGCACACTCTTGCTTTCTAGAGTCTCTAAGAGAGCATGAAACATGAGAGTGGTGCGAACAAAAGAAGGGTGTTTCCTACACATACGGACCATATCTAGTCCAACTCTGCTTCTGAAACTGAAACAAACCAAAGGTCCTCTAACATCCAATGTTTGTCAGTTAAGATGAAAAACGTGTGAGCTTCGCAAATGATGTATTTCGTTTGAGCTGAAAAGTGACTGCCCTTACCTGAAACGAAGTTTTGCTTGTAGGAAGTAACAGAGCCTGGGATTTACCTCCATTTCTGAAGGGAAACAAACAACACAGTTCTAATCTATGGATCACATTCTGCTTTAGATCAAGAAGCACGCTCTTGCTTTCTAGAGTCTCTAATACAGCAGGAAACGTGAGTGTGCTCAGAAAAAAAGAACCGTGTTTCCTATACATACGGACCATATCGAGTTCAACTCTGCTTGAAATTGATACAAAGCGAAGGTCCTCTAACATCCAATGCTTCTCAGTAAAGATGGGAAACGTGTGAGCTTCGTGAATGATGTAGTTCGTTTGAGCTGTACAGTAACTGGCCTTACCTGAAACAAAGTCTTGCTTGTAGGAAGACTCAGAAACAGGGATTTAACTCCATTTCTGAAGGGAAACACACAGAATCGTTCTCATCCATGGATCAAACTCTGCTTTAGTGCAAGATGCACGGTCTTGCTTTCTAGAGTCTCTAATATACCAGGAAACGTGAGTGTGCTCAGAAGAAAAGAACCGTGTTTCCTATACATACAGACCATATCTAGTTCAACTCTGCTTGAAATTGATACAAAGCAAAGGTCCTCTAACATCCAATGCTTCTCAGTTAAGATGAGAAACGTGTGAGCTTCGCGAACTATGTAGTTCGTTTGAGCTGTAAAGTAACTACCCTTACCTGAAACGAAGTCTTGCTTGTAGGAAGACTCAGAGCCAGGGATTTAACTCCATTTATGAAGTGAAACACACAACCGAGTTCTCATCCATTGATCACTCTCTACTTTAAAGCAAGAAGCACGCTCTTGCTTTCTAGAATCTCCTAGACAGCAGGAAACTTGAGTGTGCTGAGAACAAATGAACGGTGTTTCCTACACATACGGACCATATCTAGTCCAACTCTGCTTCTGAAACTGAAACAAACCACAGGTCCTCTATAATCCAATGCTTGTCTGTTAAGGTGAGAAACGTGTGAGCTTCCTGAATGATGTAGTTCCTTTGAGCTGAAAAGTTACTGCCCTACCTGAAACGAAGTATTGCTTGTAGGAAGACACAGAGCCTGTGATTTAACTCCATTTCTGAAGGGAAACACACAACACAGTTCTCAGACATGGATCACATTCTGCTTTGGAACAAGAAGCACGCGCTTGCTTTCTAGGGTCTCTAATACAGCAGTCAACATAAGTGTGCTCAGAAGAAAAGAACCGTGTTTCATATACATACAGACCATATCTACTTCAACTCTGCTTGAAATTGATACAAAGCAAAGGTCCTCTAACATCCAATGCTTCTCAGTTAAGATGAGAAACATGTGAGCTTTGTGAACGATGTAGTTGGTTTGAGCTATAAAGTAGTTGCCCTTACCTGAAACGAAGTCTTGATTTAGGAAGACTCAGAGCCAGGGATTTAACTCCATTTCTGAAGTGAAACACACAACAGAGTTCTCATCCATTGATCACACTCTGCTTTAGAGCAAGAAGCATGCTCTAGCTTTCTAGAATCTCTAAGACAGCAGGAAACTTAAGTGTGCTGAGAACAAATGAAGGGTGTTTCCTACACATACGGATCATATGTAGTCCAACTCTGCTTCTGAAACTGATACAAAGCACTCATCCTCTAACATCCAATGCTTGTCAGTTAAGAAGAGAAACGTGTGAGCTTCCTGAACGATGTAGTTCCTTTGAGCTGAAAAGTTACTGCCCTTACCTGAAACGAAGTCTTGCTTGTAGGAAGACACAGAGCCTTGGATTTAACTCCATTTCTGAAGGGAAGCACAGAACACAGTTCTCATCCATGGATCACACTCTGCTTTAGAGCAAGAAGCACACTCTTGCTTTCTAGAGTCTCTAAGAGAGCAGGAAACATGAGTGTGATGCGAACAAAAGAAGGGTGTTTCCTACACATACGGACCATATCTAGTCCAACTCTGCTTCTGAACCTGAAACAAACCACAGGTCCTCTAACATCCAATGTTTGTCAGTTAAGATGAGAAACGTGTGAGCTTCGTGAATGATGTAGTTCCTTTGAGCTGTAAAGTAACTGGCCTTACCTGAAACAAAGTCTTGCTTGTAGGAAGACTCAGAAACAGGGATTTAACTCCATTTCTGAAGGAAAACACACAGAATTGTTCTCATCCATGGATCAAACTCTGCTTTAGGGCAAGATGCACGGTCGTGCTTTCTAGAGTCTCTAATATAGCAGGAAACATGAGTGTGCTCAGAAGAAAAGAACCGTGTTTCCTATACATACAGACCATATCTAGTTCAACTCTGCTTGAAATTGTTAGAAAGCAAAGGTCCTCTAACATCCAATGCTTCTCAGTTAAGATGAGAAACGTGTGAGCTTCGCGAACTATGTAGTTCGTTTGAGCTGTAAAGTAACTACCCTTACCTGAAACGAAGTCTTGCTTGTAGGAAGACTCAGATCCAGGAATTTAACTCCATTTATGAATTGAATCACACAACAGAGTTCTCATCCATTGATCACACTCTACTTTAGAGCAAGAAGCACGCTCTTGCTTTCTAGAATCTCCTAGACAGCAGGAAACTTGAGTGTGCTGAGAACAAATGAACGGTGTTTCCTACACATACGGACCATATCTAGTCCATCTCTGCTTCTGAAACTGAAACAAACCAGAGGTCCTCTATAATCCAATGCTTGTCAGTTAAGGTGAGAAACGTGTGAGCTTCGCAAACAATGTAGTTCGTTTGAGCTGAAAAGTGACTGACCTTACCTGAAACGAAGTCTTGCTTGTAGGAAGACACATAGCCTGGGATTTAACTCCATTTCTGAAGGGAAACACACAACACAGTTCTCAGCCATGGATCACATTCTGCTTTAGTGCAAGAAGCCCGCTCTTGCTTTCTAGGGTCTCTAATACAGCAGTCAACATAAGTGTGCTCAGAAGAAAAGAACCGTGTTTCGAATACATACAGACCATATCTACTTCAACTCTGCTTGAAATTGATACAAAGCAAAGGTCCTCTAAAATCCAATGCTTCTCAGTTAAGGTGAGAAATGTGTGAGCTTCGTGAACGATGTAGTTCGTTTGAGCTGTAAAGTAACTGCCCTTACCTGAAACGAAGTCTTGCTTGTAGGAAGACTCAGAGCCAGGGATTTAACCCCATTTCTGAAGTTCAACACACAACACAGTTCTCATCCATTGATCACACTCTGCTTTAGAGCAAGAAGCATGCTCTAGCTTTCTAGAATCTCTAAGACAGTAGGAAACTTGAGTGTGCTGAGAACAAATGAAGGGTGTTTCCTACACATACGGATCATATGTAGTCCAACTCTGCTTCTGAAACTGATACAAAGCACTCATCCTCTAACATGCAATGCTTGTCAGTTAAGAAGAGAAACGTGTGAGCTTCCTGAACGATGTAGTTCCTTTGAGCTGAAAAGTTACTGCCCTTACCTGAAACGAAGTCTTGCTTGTAGGAAGACACAGAGCCTGGGATTTAACTCCATTTCTGAAGGGAAGCACACAACACAGTTCTCATCCATGGATCACACTCTGCTATAGAGCAAGAAGCACACTCTTGCTTTCTAGAGTCTCTAAGAGAGCATGAAACATGAGAGTGGTGCGAACAAAAGAAGGGTGTTTCCTACACATACGGACCATATCTAGTCCAACTCTGCTTCTGAAACTGAAACAAACCAAAGGTCCTCTAACATCCAATGTTTGTCAGTTAAGATGAAAAACGTGTGAGCTTCGCAAATGATGTATTTCGTTTGAGCTGAAAAGTGACTGCCCTTACCTGAAACGAAGTTTTGCTTGTAGGAAGTAACAGAGCCTGGGATTTACCTCCATTTCTGAAGGGAAACAAACAACACAGTTCTAATCTATGGATCACATTCTGCTTTATAGCAAGAAGCACGCTCTTGCTTTCTAGAGTCTCTAATACAGCAGGAAACGTGAGTGTGCTCAGAAAAAAAGAACCGTGTTTCCTATACATACGGACCATATCGAGTTCAACTCTGCTTGAAATTGATACAAAGCGAAGGTCCTCTAACATCCAATGCTTCTCAGTTGAGATGGGAAACGTGTGAGCTTCGTGAATGATGTAGTTCGTTTGAGCTGTACAGTAACTGGCCTTACCTGAAACAAAGTCTTGCTTGTAGGAAGACTCAGAAACAGGGATTCAACTCCATTTCTGAAGGGAAACAAACAGAATCGTTCTCATCCATGGATCAAACTCTGCTTTAGTGCAAGATGCACGGTCTTGCTTTCTAGAGTCTCTAATATACCAGGAAACGTGAGTGTGCTCAGAAGAAAAGAACCGTGTTTCCTATACATACAGACCATATCTAGTTCAACTCTGCTTGAAATTGATACAAAGCAAAGGTCCTCTAACATCCAATGCTTCTCAGTTAAGATGAGAAACGTGTGAGCTTCGCGAACTATGTAGTTCGTTTGAGCTGTAAAGTAACTACCCTTACCTGAAACGAAGTCTTGCTTGTAAGAAGACTCAGAGCCAGGGATTTAACTCCATTTATGAAGTGAAACACACAACCGAGTTCTCATCCATTGATCACTCTCTACTTTAAAGCAAGAAGCACGCTCTTGCTTTCTAGAATCTCCTAGACAGCAGGAAACTTGAGTGTGCTGAGAACAAATGAACGGTGTTTCCTACACATACGGACCATATCTAGTCCAACTCTGCTTCTGAAACTGAAACAAACCACAGGTCCTCTATAATCCAATGCTTGTCAGTTAAGGTGAGAAACGTGTGAGCTTCCTGAATGATGTAGTTCCTTTGAGCTGAAAAGTTACTGCCCTACCTGAAACAAAGTATTGCTTGTAGGAAGACACAGAGCCTGGGATTTAACTCCATTTCTGAAGTGAAACACACAACACAGTTCTCAGCCATGGATCACATTCTGCTTTGGAACAAGAAGCACGCGCTTGCTTTCTAGGGTCTCTAATACAGCAGTCAACATAAGTGTGCTCAGAAGAAAAGAACCGTTTTTCATATACATACAGACCATATCTACTTCAACTCTGCTTGAAATTGATACAAAGCAAAGGTCCTCTAACATCCAATGCTTCTCAGTTAAGATGAGAAACATGTGAGCTTTGTGAACGATGTAGTTGGTTTGAGCTATAAAGTAGTTGCCCTTACCTGAAACGAAGTCTTGCTTTTAGGAAGACTCAGAGCCAGGGATTTAACTCCATTTCTGAAGTGAAACACAAAACAGAGTTCTCATCCATTGATCACACTCTGCTTTAGAGCAAGAAGCATGCTCTAGCTTTCTCGAATCTCTAAGACAGCAGGAAACTTAAGTGTGCTGAGAACAAATGAAGGGTGTTTCCTACACATACGGATCATATGTAGTCCAACTCTGCTTCTGAAACTGATACAAAGCACTCATCCTCTAACATCCAATGCTTGTCAGTTAAGAAGAGAAACATGTGAGCTTCCTGAACGATGTAGTTCCTTTGAGCTGAAAAGTTACTGCCCTTACCTGAAACGAAGTCTTGCTTGTAGGAAGACACAGAGCCTGGGATTTAACTCCATTTATGAAGGGAAACACAAAACAGAGTTCTCATCCATTGATCACACTGTGCTTTAGAGCAAGAAGCACGCTCTTGCTTTCTAGAGTCTCTAATACAGCAGGAAACATGTGTGTGCTCAGAAGAAAAGTACCGTGTAACCTATACACACGGACCATATCTAGTTCATCTCTGCTTGAAATTGATTCAAAGCAAAGTTCCTCTAACATCCAATGCTTCTCAGTTAAGGTGAGAAACGTGTGAGGTTTGTAAACGATGTAGATTGTTTGAGCTGAAAAGTGACTGCCCTTACCTGAAACAAAGTCTTGCTTGTAGGAAGACTCAGAGCCTTGGATTTAACTCCATTTCTGAAGGGAAGCACAGAACACAGTTCTCTTCCATGGATCACACTCTGTTTTAGAGCAAGAAGCACTCTCTTGCTTTCTAGAGTCTCTAAGAGAGCAGGAAACATGAGTGTGATGCGAACAAAAAAAGGGTGTTTCCTACACATAAGGACCATATCTAGTCCAACTCTGCTTCTGAAACTGAAACAAACCACAGGTCCTCTAACATCCAATGTTTGTCAGTTAAGATGAGAAACGTGTGAGCTTCGCAAATGATGTAGTTCTTTTGAGCTGAAAAGTGACTGCCCTTACCTGAAACGAAGTTTTGCTTGTAGGAAGAAACAGAGCCTGGGATTTACCTCCATTTCTGAAGGGAAACAAACAACACAGTTCTAATCTATGGATCACATTCTGCTTTAGATCAAGAAGCACGCTCTTGCTTTCTAGAGTCTCTAATACAGCAGGAAACGTGAGTGTGCTCAGAAAAAAAGAACCGTGTTTCGTATACATACGGACCATATCGAGTTCAAGTCTGCTTGAAATTGATACAAAGCGAAGGTCCTCTAACATCCAATGCTTCTCAGTTAAGATGAGAAACGTGTGAGCTTCGTGAATGATGTAGTTCGTTTGAGCTGTAAAGTAACTGGCCTTACCTGAAACAAAGTCTTGCTTGTAGGAAGACTCAGAAACAGGGATTTAACTCCATTTCTGAAGGGAAACACACAGAATCGTTCTCATCCACGGATCAAATTCTGCTTTAGAGCAAGATGCACGGTCTTGCTTTCTAGAGTCTCTAATATAGCAGGAAACATGAGTGTGCTCAGAAGAAAAGAACCGTGTTTCGTATACATACAGACCATATCTAGTTCAACTCTGCTTGAAATTGATACAAAGCAAAGGTCCTCTAACATCCAATGCTTCTCAGTTAAGATGAGAAACGTGTGAGCTTCGCGAACTATGTAGTTCGTTTGAGCTGTAAAGTAACTACCCTTACCTGAAACGAAGTCTTGCTTGTAGGAAGACTCAGAGCCAGGGATTTAACTCCATTTATGAAGTGAAACACACAACAGAGTTCTCATCCATTGATCACACTCTACTTTAGAGCAAGAAGCACGCTCTTGCTTTCTAGAATCTCCTAGACAGCAGGAAACTTGAGTGTGCTGAGAACAAATGAACGGTGTTTCCTGCACATACGGACCATATCTAGTCCAACTCTGCTTCTGAAACTGAAACAAACCACAGGTCCTCTAACATCCAATGCTTGTCAGTTAAGGTGAGAAACGTGTGAGCTTCGCAAACAATGTAGTTCGTTTGAGCTGAAAAGTGACTGACATTACCTGAAACGAAGTCTTGCTTGTAGGAAGACACATAGCCTGGGATTTAACTCCATATCTGAAGGGAAACAAACAACACAGTTCTCATCAATGGATCACACTCTGCTTTAGAGCAAGAAGCACGCTCTTGCTTTCTAGAGTCTCTAATACAGCAGGAAACGTGAGTGTGCTCAGAAAAAAAGAACCGTGTTTCCTATACATACAGACCATATCTAGTTCAACTCTGCTTGAAATTGATACAAAGCAAAGGTCCTCTAACATCCAATGCTTCTCAGTTAAGATGAGAAACATGTGAGCTTCACGAACTATGTAGTTCGTTTGAGCTGTAAAGTAACTACCCTTACCTGAAACGAAGTTTTGCTTGTAGGAAGACTCAGAGCCAGGGATTTAACTCCATTTATGAAGTGAAACACACAACAGAGTTCTCATCCATTGATCACACTCTACTTTAGAGCAAGAAGCACGCTCTTGCTTTCTAGAATCTCCTAGACAGCAGGAAACTTGAGTGTGCTGAGAACAAATGAACGGTGTTTCCTACACATACGGACCATATCTAGTCCAACTCTGCTTCTGAAACTGAAACAAACCACAGGTCCTCTATAATCCAATGCTTGTCAGTTAAGGTGAGAAACGTGTGAGCTTCGCAAACAGTGTAGTTCGTTTGAGCTGAAAAGTGACTGACCTTACCTGAAACGAAGTCTTGCTTGTAGGAAGACACATAGCCTGGGATTTAACTCCATTTCTGACGGGAAACACACAACACAGTTCTCAGCCATGGATCACATTCTGCTTTAGAGCAAGAAGCACGCTCTTGCTTTCTAGAGTCTCTAATACAGCAGGAAACGAGAGTGTTCACAGAAAAAAAGAACCGTGTTTCCTATACATACGGACCATATCGAGTTCAACTCTGCTTGAAATTGATACAAAGCGAAGGTCCTCTAACATCCAATGATTCTCAGTTAAGATGAGAAACGTGTGAGCTTCGTGAACGATGTAGTTCCTTTGAGCTGAAAAGTTACTGCCCTTACCTGAAACGAAGTATTGCTTGTAGGAAGACACAGAGCCTGGGATTTAACTCCATTTCTGAAGGGAAACAAACAACACAGTTCTCATCCATGGATCACACTCTGCTTTAGAGCAAGAAGCACGCTCTTGCTTTCTAGAGTCTCTAATACAGCAGGAAACGTGAGTGTGCTCAGAAAAAAAGAACCGTGTTTCCTATACATACGGACCATATCGAGTTCAACTCTGCTTGAAATTGATACAAAGCGAAGGTCCTCTAACATCCAATGATTCTCAGTTAAGATGAGAAACGTGTGAGCTTCGTGAACAATGTAGTTCGTTTGAGCTGTAAAGTAACTGGCCTTACCTGAAATGAAGTCTTGCTTGTAGGAAGACTCAGAAACAGGGATTTAACTCCATTTCTGAAGTGAAACACACAGAATCGTTCTCATCCATGGATCAAACTCTGCTTTAGAGCAAGAAGCACAGTCTTGCTTTCTAGAGTCTCTAATATAGCAGGAAACATGAGTGTGCTCAGAAGAAAAGAACTGTGTTTCCTATACATACAGACCATATCTAGTTCAACTCTGCTTGAAATTGATACAAAGCGAAGGTCCTCTAACATCCAATGCTTCTCAGTTAAGATGAGAAACGTGTGAGCTTCGCGAACTATGTAGTTCGTTTGAGCTATAAAGTAGTTGCCCTTACCTGAAACGAAGTCTTGCTTTTAGGAAGACTCAGAGCCAGGGATTTAACTCCATTTCTGAAGTGAAACACACAACAGAGTTCTCATCCATTGATCACACTCTGCTTTAGAGCAAGAAGCATGCTCTAGCTTTCTCGAATCTCTAAGACAGCAGGAAACTTGAGTGTGCTGAGAACAAATGAAGGGTGTTTCCTACACATACGGATCATATGTAGTCCAACTCTGCTTCTGAAACTGATACAAAGCACTCATCCTCTAACATCCAATGCTTGTCAGTTAAGAAGAGAAACGTGTGAGCTTCCTGAACGATGTAGTTCCTTTGAGCTGAAAAGTTACTGCCCTTACCTGAAACGAAGTCTTGCTTGTAGGAAGACACAGAGCCTGGGATTTAACTCCATTTATGAAGGGAAACACAAAACAGAGTTCTCATCCATTGATCACACTGTGCTTTAGAGCAAGAAGCACGCTCTTGCTTTCTAGAGTCTCTAATACAGCAGGAAACATGTGTGTGCTCAGAAGAAAAGTACCGTGTAACCTATACACACGGACCATATCTAGTTCATCTCTGCTTGAAATTGATTCAAAGCAAAGTTCCTCTAACTTCCAATGCTTCTCAGTTAAGGTGAGAAACGTGTGAGGTTTGTAAACGATGTAGATTGTTTGAGCTGAAAAGTGACTGCCCTTACCTGAAAAAAAGTCTTGCTTGTAGGAAGACTCAGAGCCTTGGATTTAACTCCATTTCTGAAGGGAAGCACAGACCACAGTTCTCTTCCATGGATCACACTCTGTTTTAGAGCAAGAAGCACTCTCTTGCTTTCTAGAGTCTCTAAGAGAGCAGGAAACATGAGTGTGATGCGAACAAAAAAAGGGTGTTTCCTACACATACGGACCATATCTAGTCCAACTCTGCTTCTGAAACTGAAACAAACCACAGGTCCTCTAACATCCAATGTTTGTCAGTTAAGATGAGAAACGTGTGAGCTTCGCAAACGATGTAGTTCTTTTGAGCTGAAAAGTGACTGCCCTTACCTGAAACGAAGTTTTGCTTGTAGGAAGAAACAGAGCCTGGGATTTACCTCCATTTCTGAAGGGAAACAAACAACACAGTTCTAATCTATGGATCACATTCTGCTTTAGATCAAGAAGCACGGTCTTGCTTTCTAGAGTCTCTAATACAGCAGGAAACGTGAGTGTGCTCAGAAAAAAAGAACCGTGCTTCCTATACATAGGGACCATATCGAGTTCAACTCTGCTTGAAATTGATACAAAGCGAAGGTCCTCTAACATCCAATGCTTCTCAGTTAAGATGAGAAACGTGTGAGCTTCGTGAATGATGTAGTTCGTTTGAGCTGTAAAGTAACTGGCCTTACCTGAAACAAAGTCTTGCTTGTAGGAAGACTCAGAGCCAGGGATTTAACTCCATTTATGAAGTGAAACACACAACAGAGTTCTCATCCATTGATCACACTCTACTTTAGAGCAAGAAGCACGCTCTTGCTTTCTAGAATCTCCTAGACAGCAGGAAACTTGAGTGTGCTGAGAACAAATGAACGGTGTTTCCTACACATACGGACCATATCTAGTCCAACTCTGCTTCTGAAACTGAAACAAACCACAGGTCCTCTATAATCCAATGCTTGTCAGTTAAGGTGAGAAACGTGTGAGCTTCGCAAACAATGTAGTTCGTTTGAGCTGAAAAGTGACTGACATTACTTGAAACGAAGTCTTGCTTGTAGGAAGACACATAGCCTGGGATTTAACTCCATTTCTGAAGGGAAACAGACAACACAGTTCTCAGCCATGGATCCCATTCTGCTTTAGAGCAAGAAGCACGCTCTTGCTTTCTAGAGTCTCTAATACAGCAGGAAACGTGAGTGTGCTCAGAAAAAAAGAACCTTGTTTCCTATACATACGGACCATATTGAGTTCAACTCTGCTTGAAATTGATACAAAGCAAAGGTCCTCTAACATCCAATGCTTCTCAGTTAAGATGAGAAACGTGTGAGCTTCGCGAACTATGTAGTTCGTTTGAGCTGTAAAGTAACTACCCTTACCTGAAACGAAGTCTTGCTTGTAGGAAGACTCAGAGCCAGGGATTTAACTCCATTTATGAAGTGAAACACACAACAGAGTTCTCATCCATTGATCACACTCTACTTTAGAGCAATAAGCACGCTCTTGCTTTCTAGAATCTCCTAGACAGTAGGAAACTTGAGTGTGCTGAGAACAAATGAACGGTGTTTCCTACACATACGGACCATATCTAGTCCAACTCTGCTTCTGAAACTGAAACAAACCACTGGTCCTCTATAATCCAATGCTTGTCAGTTAAGGTGAGAAACGTGTGAGCTTCGCAAACAATGTAGTTCGTTTGAGCTGAAAAGTGACTGACATTACCTGAAACGAAGTCTTGCTTGTAGGAAGACACATAGCCTGGGATTTAACTCCATTTCTGAAGGGAAACACACAACACAGTTCTCAGCCATGGATCACATTCTGCTTTAGAGCAAGAAGCACGCTCTTGCTTTCTAGGGTCTCTAATACAGCAGTCAACATAAGTGTGCTCAGAAGAAAAGAACCGTGTTTCGTATACATACAGACCATATCTACTTCAACACTGCTTGAAATTGATACAAAGCAAAGGTGCCCTAACATCCAATGCTTCTCAGTTAAGATGAGAAACATGTGAGCTTTGTGAACGATGTAGTTGGTTTGAGCTATAAAGTAGTTGCCCTTACCTGAAACGAAGTCTTGCTTTTAGGAAGACTCAGAGCCAGGGATTTAACTCCATTTCTGAAGTGAAACACAAAACAGAGTTCTCATCCATTGATCACACTCTGCTTTAGAGCAAGAAGCATGCTCTAGCTTTCTCGAATCTCTAAGACAGCAGGAAACTTAAGTGTGCTGAGAACAAATGAAGGGTGTTTCCTACACATACGGATCATATGTAGTCCAACTCTGCTTCTGAAACTGATACAAAGCACTCATCCTCTAACATCCAATGCTTGTCAGTTAAGAAGAGAAACATGTGAGCTTCCTGAACGATGTAGTTCCTTTGAGCTGAAAAGTTACTGCCCTTACCTGAAACGAAGTCTTGCTTGTAGGAAGACACAGAGCCTGGGATTTAACTCCATTTATGAAGGGAAACACAAAACAGAGTTCTCATCCATTGATCACACTGTGCTTTAGAGCAAGAAGCACGCTCTTGCTTTCTAGAGTCTCTAATACAGCAGGAAACATGTGTGTGCTCAGAAGAAAAGTACCGTGTAACCTATACACACGGACCATATCTAGTTCATCTCTGCTTGAAATTGATTCAAAGCAAAGTTCCTCTAACATCCAATGCTTCTCAGTTAAGGTGAGAAACGTGTGAGGTTTGTAAACGATGTAGATTGTTTGAGCTGAAAAGTGACTGCCCTTACCTGAAACAAAGTCTTGCTTGTAGGAAGACTCAGAGCCTTGGATTTAACTCCATTTCTGAAGGGAAGCACAGAACACAGTTCTCTTCCATGGATCACACTCTGTTTTAGAGCAAGAAGCACTCTCTTGCTTTCTAGAGTCTCTAAGAGAGCAGGAAACATGAGTGTGATGCGAACAAAAAAAGGGTGTTTCCTACACATACGGACCATATCTAGTCCAACTCTGCTTCTGAAACTGAAACAAACCACAGGTCCTCTAACATCCAATGTTTGTCAGTTAAGATGAGAAACGTGTGAGCTTCGCAAATGATGTAGTTCTTTTGAGCTGAAAAGTGACTGCCCTTACCTGAAACGAAGTTTTGCTTGTAGGAAGAAACAGAGCCTGGGATTTACCTCCATTTCTGAAGGGAAACAAACAACACAGTTCTAATCTATGGATCACATTCTGCTTTAGATCAAGAAGCACGCTCTTGCTTTCTAGAGTCTCTAATACAGCAGGAAACGTGAGTGTGCTCAGAAAAAAAGAACCGTGTTTCGTATACATACGGACCATATCGAGTTCAAGTCTGCTTGAAATTGATACAAAGCGAAGGTCCTCTAACATCCAATGCTTCTCAGTTAAGATGAGAAACGTGTGAGCTTCGTGAATGATGTAGTTCGTTTGAGCTGTAAAGTAACTGGCCTTACCTGAAACAAAGTCTTGCTTGTAGGAAGACTCAGAAACAGGGATTTAACTCCATTTC
The DNA here is from genome assembly GCA_949786385.1 of Onychomys leucogaster. NCBI lineage: Eukaryota > Metazoa > Chordata > Mammalia > Rodentia > Cricetidae > Onychomys > Onychomys leucogaster. The sequence continues at coordinate 29,851 of CATKUP010000513.1, forward strand.
TGAAGGGAAACACACAGAATCGTTCTCATCCACGGATCAAATTCTGCTTTAGAGCAAGATGCACGGTCTTGCTTTCTAGAGTCTCTAATATAGCAGGAAACATGAGTGTGCTCAGAAGAAAAGAACCGTGTTTCGTATACATACAGACCATATCTAGTTCAACTCTGCTTGAAATTGATACAAAGCAAAGGTCCTCTAACATCCAATGCTTCTCAGTTAAGATGAGAAACGTGTGAGCTTCGCGAACTATGTAGTTCGTTTGAGCTGTAAAGTAACTACCCTTACCTGAAACGAAGTCTTGCTTGTAGGAAGACTCAGAGCCAGGGATTTAACTCCATTTATGAAGTGAAACACACAACAGAGTTCTCATCCATTGATCACACTCTACTTTAGAGCAAGAAGCACGCTCTTGCTTTCTAGAATCTCCTAGACAGCAGGAAACTTGAGTGTGCTGAGAACAAATGAACGGTGTTTCCTGCACATACGGACCATATCTAGTCCAACTCTGCTTCTGAAACTGAAACAAACCACAGGTCCTCTAACATCCAATGCTTGTCAGTTAAGGTGAGAAACGTGTGAGCTTCGCAAACAATGTAGTTCGTTTGAGCTGAAAAGTGACTGACATTACCTGAAACGAAGTCTTGCTTGTAGGAAGACACATAGCCTGGGATTTAACTCCATATCTGAAGGGAAACAAACAACACAGTTCTCATCAATGGATCACACTCTGCTTTAGAGCAAGAAGCACGCTCTTGCTTTCTAGAGTCTCTAATACAGCAGGAAACGTGAGTGTGCTCAGAAAAAAAGAACCGTGTTTCCTATACATACAGACCATATCTAGTTCAACTCTGCTTGAAATTGATACAAAGCAAAGGTCCTCTAACATCCAATGCTTCTCAGTTAAGATGAGAAACATGTGAGCTTCACGAACTATGTAGTTCGTTTGAGCTGTAAAGTAACTACCCTTACCTGAAACGAAGTTTTGCTTGTAGGAAGACTCAGAGCCAGGGATTTAACTCCATTTATGAAGTGAAACACACAACAGAGTTCTCATCCATTGATCACACTCTACTTTAGAGCAAGAAGCACGCTCTTGCTTTCTAGAATCTCCTAGACAGCAGGAAACTTGAGTGTGCTGAGAACAAATGAACGGTGTTTCCTACACATACGGACCATATCTAGTCCAACTCTGCTTCTGAAACTGAAACAAACCACAGGTCCTCTATAATCCAATGCTTGTCAGTTAAGGTGAGAAACGTGTGAGCTTCGCAAACAGTGTAGTTCGTTTGAGCTGAAAAGTGACTGACCTTACCTGAAACGAAGTCTTGCTTGTAGGAAGACACATAGCCTGGGATTTAACTCCATTTCTGACGGGAAACACACAACACAGTTCTCAGCCATGGATCACATTCTGCTTTAGAGCAAGAAGCACGCTCTTGCTTTCTAGAGTCTCTAATACAGCAGGAAACGAGAGTGTTCTCAGAAAAAAAGAACCGTGTTTCCTATACATACGGACCATATCGAGTTCAACTCTGCTTGAAATTGATACAAAGCGAAGGTCCTCTAACATCCAATGATTCTCAGTTAAGATGAGAAACGTGTGAGCTTCGTGAACGATGTAGTTCCTTTGAGCTGAAAAGTTACTGCCCTTACCTGAAACGAAGTATTGCTTGTAGGAAGACACAGAGCCTGGGATTTAACTCCATTTCTGAAGGGAAACAAACAACACAGTTCTCATCCATGGATCACACTCTGCTTTAGAGCAAGAAGCACGCTCTTGCTTTCTAGAGTCTCTAATACAGCAGGAAACGTGAGTGTGCTCAGAAAAAAAGAACCGTGTTTCCTATACATACGGACCATATCGAGTTCAACTCTGCTTGAAATTGATACAAAGCGAAGGTCCTCTAACATCCAATGATTCTCAGTTAAGATGAGAAACGTGTGAGCTTCGTGAACAATGTAGTTCGTTTGAGCTGTAAAGTAACTGGCCTTACCTGAAATGAAGTCTTGCTTGTAGGAAGACTCAGAAACAGGGATTTAACTCCATTTCTGAAGTGAAACACACAGAATCGTTCTCATCCATGGATCAAACTCTGCTTTAGAGCAAGAAGCACAGTCTTGCTTTCTAGAGTCTCTAATATAGCAGGAAACATGAGTGTGCTCAGAAGAAAAGAACTGTGTTTCCTATACATACAGACCATATCTAGTTCAACTCTGCTTGAAATTGATACAAAGCGAAGGTCCTCTAACATCCAATGCTTCTCAGTTAAGATGAGAAACGTGTGAGCTTCGCGAACTATGTAGTTCGTTTGAGCTATAAAGTAGTTGCCCTTACCTGAAACGAAGTCTTGCTTTTAGGAAGACTCAGAGCCAGGGATTTAACTCCATTTCTGAAGTGAAACACACAACAGAGTTCTCATCCATTGATCACACTCTGCTTTAGAGCAAGAAGCATGCTCTAGCTTTCTCGAATCTCTAAGACAGCAGGAAACTTGAGTGTGCTGAGAACAAATGAAGGGTGTTTCCTACACATACGGATCATATGTAGTCCAACTCTGCTTCTGAAACTGATACAAAGCACTCATCCTCTAACATCCAATGCTTGTCAGTTAAGAAGAGAAACGTGTGAGCTTCCTGAACGATGTAGTTCCTTTGAGCTGAAAAGTTACTGCCCTTACCTGAAACGAAGTCTTGCTTGTAGGAAGACACAGAGCCTGGGATTTAACTCCATTTATGAAGGGAAACACAAAACAGAGTTCTCATCCATTGATCACACTGTGCTTTAGAGCAAGAAGCACGCTCTTGCTTTCTAGAGTCTCTAATACAGCAGGAAACATGTGTGTGCTCAGAAGAAAAGTACCGTGTAACCTATACACACGGACCATATCTAGTTCATCTCTGCTTGAAATTGATTCAAAGCAAAGTTCCTCTAACTTCCAATGCTTCTCAGTTAAGGTGAGAAACGTGTGAGGTTTGTAAACGATGTAGATTGTTTGAGCTGAAAAGTGACTGCCCTTACCTGAAAAAAAGTCTTGCTTGTAGGAAGACTCAGAGCCTTGGATTTAACTCCATTTCTGAAGGGAAGCACAGACCACAGTTCTCTTCCATGGATCACACTCTGTTTTAGAGCAAGAAGCACTCTCTTGCTTTCTAGAGTCTCTAAGAGAGCAGGAAACATGAGTGTGATGCGAACAAAAAAAGGGTGTTTCCTACACATACGGACCATATCTAGTCCAACTCTGCTTCTGAAACTGAAACAAACCACAGGTCCTCTAACATCCAATGTTTGTCAGTTAAGATGAGAAACGTGTGAGCTTCGCAAACGATGTAGTTCTTTTGAGCTGAAAAGTGACTGCCCTTACCTGAAACGAAGTTTTGCTTGTAGGAAGAAACAGAGCCTGGGATTTACCTCCATTTCTGAAGGGAAACAAACAACACAGTTCTAATCTATGGATCACATTCTGCTTTAGATCAAGAAGCACGGTCTTGCTTTCTAGAGTCTCTAATACAGCAGGAAACGTGAGTGTGCTCAGAAAAAAAGAACCGTGCTTCCTATACATAGGGACCATATCGAGTTCAACTCTGCTTGAAATTGATACAAAGCGAAGGTCCTCTAACATCCAATGCTTCTCAGTTAAGATGAGAAACGTGTGAGCTTCGTGAATGATGTAGTTCGTTTGAGCTGTAAAGTAACTGGCCTTACCTGAAACAAAGTCTTGCTTGTAGGAAGACTCAGAGCCAGGGATTTAACTCCATTTATGAAGTGAAACACACAACAGAGTTCTCATCCATTGATCACACTCTACTTTAGAGCAAGAAGCACGCTCTTGCTTTCTAGAATCTCCTAGACAGCAGGAAACTTGAGTGTGCTGAGAACAAATGAACGGTGTTTCCTACACATACGGACCATTTCTAGTCCAAATCTGCTTCTGAAACTGAAACAAACCACAGGTCCTCTATAATCCAATGCTTGTCAGTTAAGGTGAGAAACGTGTGAGCTTCGCAAACAATGTAGTTCGTTTGAGCTGAAAAGTGACTGACATTACCTGAAACGAAGTCTTGCTTGTAGGAAGACACATAGCCTGGGATTTAACTCCATTTCTGAAGGGAAACAGACAACACAGTTCTCAGCCATGGATCCCATTCTGCTTTAGAGCAAGAAGCACGCTCTTGCTTTCTAGAGTCTCTAATACAGCAGGAAACGTGAGTGTGCTCAGAAAAAAAGAACCTTGTTTCCTATACATACGGACCATATTGAGTTCAACTCTGCTTGAAATTGATACAAAGCAAAGGTCCTCTAACATCCAATGCTTCTCAGTTAAGATGAGAAACGTGTGAGCTTCGCGAACTATGTAGTTCGTTTGAGCTGTAAAGTAACTACCCTTACCTGAAACGAAGTCTTGCTTGTAGGAAGACTCAGAGCCAGGGATTTAACTCCATTTATGAAGTGAAACACACAACAGAGTTCTCATCCATTGATCACACTCTACTTTAGAGCAAGAAGCACGCTCTTGCTTTCTAGAATCTCCTAGACAGTAGGAAACTTGAGTGTGCTGAGAACAAATGAACGGTGTTTCCTACACATACGGACCATATCTAGTCCAACTCTGCTTCTGAAACTGAAACAAACCACTGGTCCTCTATAATCCAATGCTTGTCAGTTAAGGTGAGAAACGTGTGAGCTTCGCAAACAATGTAGTTCGTTTGAGCTGAAAAGTGACTGACATTACCTGAAACGAAGTCTTGCTTGTAGGAAGACACATAGCCTGGGATTTAACTCCATTTCTGAAGGGAAACACACAACACAGTTCTCAGCCATGGATCACATTCTGCTTTAGAGCAAGAAGCACGCTCTTGCTTTCTAGGGTCTCTAATACAGCAGTCAACATAAGTGTGCTCAGAAGAAAAGAACCGTGTTTCGTATACATACAGACCATATCTACTTCAACACTGCTTGAAATTGATACAAAGCAAAGGTGCCCTAACATCCAATGCTTCTCAGTTAAGATGAGAAACATGTGAGCTTTGTGAACGATGTAGTTGGTTTGAGCTATAAAGTAGTTGCCCTTACCTGAAACGAAGTCTTGCTGTTAGGAAGACTCAGAGCCAGGGATTTAACCCCATTTATGAAGTGAAACACACAACAGAGTTCTCATCCTTTGATCACACTCTGCTTTAGAGCAAGAAGCATGCTCTAGATTTCTAGAATATCTAAGAGAGCAGGAAACTTGAGTGTGCTGAGAACAAATGAAGGGTGTTTCCTACACATACGGATCATATGTAGTCCAACTCTGCTTCTGAAACTGATACAAAGCACTCATCCTCTAACATCCAATGCTTGTCAGTTAAGAAGAGAAACGTGTCAGCTTCCTGAACGATGTAGTTCCTTTGAGCTGAAAAGTTACTGCCCTTACCTGAAACGAAGTTTTGCTTGTAGGAAGAAACAGAGCCTGGGATTTACCTCCATTTCTGAAGGGAAACAAACAACACAGTTCTCATCAATGGATCACACTCTGCTTTAGAGCAAGAAGCACGCTCTTGCTTTCTAGAGTCTCTAATACAGCAGGAAACGTGAGTGTGCTCAGAAAAAAAGAACCGTGTTTCCTATACATACAGACCATATCTAGTTCAACTCTGCTTGAAATTGATACAAAGCAAAGGTCCTCTAACATCCAATGCTTCTCAGTTAAGATGAGAAACATGTGAGCTTCACGAACTATGTAGTTCGTTTGAGCTGTAAAGTAACTACCCTTACCTGAAACGAAGTTTTGCTTGTAGGAAGACTCAGAGCCAGGGATTTAACTCCATTTATGAAGTGAAACACACAACAGAGTTCTCATCCATTGATCACACTCTACTTTAGAGCAAGAAGCACGCTCTTGCTTTCTAGAATCTCCTAGACAGCAGGAAACTTGAGTGTGCTGAGAACAAATGAACGGTGTTTCCTACACATACGGACCATATCTAGTCCAACTCTGCTTCTGAAACTGAAACAAACCACTGGTCCTCTATAATCCAATGCTTGTCAGTTAAGGTGAGAAACGTGTGAGCTTCGCAAACAGTGTAGTTCGTTTGAGCTGAAAAGTGACTGACCTTACCTGAAACGAAGTCTTGCTTGTAGGAAGACACATAGCCTGGGATTTAACTCCATTTCTGAAGGGAAACACACAACACAGTTCTCAGCCATGGATCCCATTCTGCTTTAGAGCAAGAAGCACGCTCTTGCTTTCTAGAGTCTCTAATACAGCAGGAAACGTGAGTGTGCTCAGAAAAAAAGAACCGTGTTTCCTATACATACGGACCATATTGAGTTCAACTCTGCTTGAAATTGATACAAAGCGAAGGTCCTCTAACATCCATGCTTCTCAGTTAAGATGAGAAACGTGTGAGCTTCGTGAATGATGTAGTTCGTTTGAGCTGTAAAGTAACTGGCCTTACCTGAAACAAAGTCTTGCTTGTAGGAAGACTCAGAAACAGGGATTTAACTCCATTTCTGAAGGGAAACACACAGAATCGTTCTCATCCATGGATCAAACTCTGCTTTAGAGCAAGATGCACGGTCTTGCTTTCTAGAGTCTCTAATATAGCAGGAAACATGAGTGTGCTCAGAAGAAAAGAACCGTGTTTCGTATACATACAGACCATATCTAGTTCAACTCTGCTTGAAATTGATACAAAGCAAAGGTCCTCTAACATCCAATGCTTCTCAGTTAAGATGAGAAACGTGTGAGCTTCGCGAACTATGTAGTTCGTTTGAGCTGTAAAGTAACTACCCTTACCTGAAACGAAGTCTTGCTTGTAGGAAGACTCAGAGCCAGGGATTTAACTCCATTTATGAAGTGAAACACACAACAGAGTTCTCATCCATTGATCACACTCTACTTTAGAGCAAGAAGCACGCTCTTGCTTTCTAGAATCTCCTAGACAGCAGGAAACTTGAGTGTGCTGAGAACAAATGAACGGTGTTTCCTACACATACGGACCATATCTAGTCCAACTCTGCTTCTGAAACTGAAACAAACCACTGGTCCTCTATAATCCAATGCTTGTCAGTTAAGGTGAGAAACGTGTGAGCTTCGCAAACAATGTAGTTCGTTTGAGCTGAAAAGTGACTGACATTACCTGAAACGAAGTCTTGCTTGTAGGAAGACACATAGCCTGGGATTTAACTCCATTTCTGAAGGGAAACACACAACACAGTTCTCAGCCATGGATCACATTCTGCTTTAGAGCAAGAAGCACGCTCTTGCTTTCTAGGGTCTCTAATACAGCAGTCAACATAAGTGTGCTCAGAAGAAAAGAACCGTGTTTCGTATACATACAGACCATATCTACTTCAACACTGCTTGAAATTGATACAAAGCAAAGGTGCCCTAACATCCAATGCTTCTCAGTTAAGATGAGAAACGTGTGAGCTTCGTGAACAATGTAGTTCGTTTGAGCTGTAAAGTAACTGGCCTTACCTGAAATGAAGTCTTGCTTGTAGGAAGACTCAGAAACAGGGATTTAACTCCATTTCTGAAGTGAAACACACAGAATCGTTCTCATCCATGGATCAAACTCTGCTTTAGAGCAAGAAGCACAGTCTTGCTTTCTAGAGTCTCTAATATAGCAGGAAACATGAGTGTGCTCAGAAGAAAAGAACCGTGTTTCCTATACATACAGACCATATCTAGTTCAACTCTGCTTGAAATTGATACAAAGCGAAGGTCCTCTAACATCCAATGCTTCTCAGTTAAGATGAGAAACGTGTGAGCTTCGCGAACTATGTAGTTCGTTTGAGCTATAAAGTAGTTGCCCTTACCTGAAACGAAGTCTTGCTTTTAGGAAGACTCAGAGACAGGGATTTAACTCCATTTCTGAAGTGAAACACACAACAGAGTTCTCATCCATTGATCACACTCTGCTTTAGAGCAAGAAGCATGCTCTAGCTTTCTCGAATCTCTAAGACAGCAGGAAACTTGAGTGTGCTGAGAACAAATGAAGGGTGTTTCCTACACATACGGATCATATGTAGTCCAACTCTGCTTCTGAAACTGATACAAAGCACTCATCCTCTAACATCCAATGCTTGTCAGTTAAGATGAGAAACGTGTGAGCTTCCTGAACGATGTAGTTCCTTTGAGCTGAAAAGTTACTGCCCTTACCTGAAACGAAGTCTTGCTTGTAGGAAGACACAGAGCCTGGGATTTAACTCCATTTATGAAGGGAAACACAAAACAGAGTTCTCATCCATTGATCACACTGTGCTTTAGAGCAAGAAGCACGCTCTTGCTTTCTAGAGTCTCTAATACAGCAGGAAACATGTGTGTGCTCAGAAGAAAAGTACCGTGTAACCTATACACACGGACCATATCTAGTTCATCTCTGCTTGAAATTGATTCAAAGCAAAGTTCCTCTAACATCCAATGCTTCTCAGTTAAGGTGAGAAACGTGTGAGGTTTGTAAACGATGTAGATTGTTTGAGCTGAAAAGTGACTGCCCTTACCTGAAAAAAAGTCTTGCTTGTAGGAAGACTCAGAGCCTTGGATTTAACTCCATTTCTGAAGGGAAGCACAGACCACAGTTCTCTTCCATGGATCACACTCTGTTTTAGAGCAAGAAGCACTCTCTTGCTTTCTAGAGTCTCTAAGAGAGCAGGAAACATGAGTGTGATGCGAACAAAAAAAGGGTGTTTCCTACACATACGGACCATATCTAGTCCAACTCTGCTTCTGAAACTGAAACAAACCACAGGTCCTCTAACATCCAATGTTTGTCAGTTAAGATGAGAAACGTGTGAGCTTCGCAAACGATGTAGTTCTTTTGAGCTGAAAAGTGACTGCCCTTACCTGAAACGAAGTTTTGCTTGTAGGAAGAAACAGAGCCTGGGATTTACCTCCATTTCTGAAGGGAAACAAACAACACAGTTCTAATCTATGGATCACATTCTGCTTTAGATCAAGAAGCACGGTCTTGCTTTCTAGAGTCTCTAATACAGCAGGAAACGTGAGTGTGCTCAGAAAAAAAGAACCGTGCTTCCTATACATAGGGACCATATCGAGTTCAACTCTGCTTGAAATTGATACAAAGCGAAGGTCCTCTAACATCCAATGCTTCTCAGTTAAGATGAGAAACGTGTGAGCTTCGTGAATGATGTAGTTCGTTTGAGCTGTAAAGTAACTGGCCTTACCTGAAACAAAGTCTTGCTTGTAGGAAGACTCAGAGCCAGGGATTTAACTCCATTTATGAAGTGAAACACACAACAGAGTTCTCATCCATTGATCACACTCTACTTTAGAGCAAGAAGCACGCTCTTGCTTTCTAGAATCTCCTAGACAGCAGGAAACTTGAGTGTGCTGAGAACAAATGAACGGTGTTTCCTACACATACGGACCATATCTAGTCCAACTCTGCTTCTGAAACTGAAACAAACCACAGGTCCTCTATAATCCAATGCTTGTCAGTTAAGGTGAGAAACGTGTGAGCTTCGCAAACAGTGTAGTTCGTTTGAGCTGAAAAGTGACTGACATTACCTGAAACGAAGTCTTGCTTGTAGGAAGACACATAGCCTGGGATTTAACTCCATTTCTGAAGGGAAACAGACAACACAGTTCTCAGCCATGGATCCCATTCTGCTTTAGAGCAAGAAGCACGCTCTTGCTTTCTAGAGTCTCTAATACAGCAGGAAACGTGAGTGTGCTCAGAAAAAAAGAACCTTGTTTCCTATACATACAGACCATATTGAGTTCAACTCTGCTTGAAATTGATACAAAGCAAAGGTCCTCTAACATCCAATGCTTCTCAGTTAAGATGAGAAACGTGTGAGCTTCGTGAACTATGTAGTTCTTTTGAGCTGTAAAGTAACTACCCTTACCTGAAACGAAGTCTTGCTTGTAGGAAGACTCAGAGCCAGGGATTTAACTCCATTTATGAAGTGAAACACACAACAGAGTTCTCATCCATTGATCACACTCTACTTTAGAGCAAGAAGCACGCTCTTGCTTTCTAGAATCTCCTAGACAGTAGGAAACTTGAGTGTGCTGAGAACAAATGAACGGTGTTTCCTACACATACGGACCATATCTAGTCCAACTCTGCTTCTGAAACTGAAACAAACCACTGGTCCTCTATAATCCAATGCTTGTCAGTTAAGGTGAGAAACGTGTGAGCTTCGCAAACAATGTAGTTCGTTTGAGCTGAAAAGTGACTGACATTACCTGAAACGAAGTCTTGCTTGTAGGAAGACACATAGCCTGGGATTTAACTCCATTTCTGAAGGGAAACACACAACACAGTTCTCAGCCATGGATCACATTCTGCTTTAGAGCAAGAAGCACGCTCTTGCTTTCTAGGGTCTCTAATACAGCAGTCAACATAAGTGTGCTCAGAAGAAAAGAACCGTGTTTCATATACATACAGACCATATCTACTTCAACACTGCTTGAAATTGATACAAAGCAAAGGTGCCCTAACATCCAATGCTTCTCAGTTAAGATGAGAAACATGTGAGCTTTGTGAACGATGTAGTTGGTTTGAGCTATAAAGTAGTTGCCATTACCTGAAACGAAGTCTTGCTGTTAGGAAGACTCAGAGCCAGGGATTTAACCCCATTTATGAAGTGAAACACACAACAGAGTTCTCATCCTTTGATCACACTCTGCTTTAGAGCAAGAAGCATGCTCTAGATTTCTAGAATATCTAAGAGAGCAGGAAACTTGAGTGTGCTGAGAACAAATGAAGGGTGTTTCCTACACATACGGATCATATGTAGTCCAACTCTGCTTCTGAAACTGATACAAAGCACTCATCCTCTAACATCCAATGCTTGTCAGTTAAGAAGAGAAACGTGTCAGCTTCCTGAACGATGTAGTTCCTTTGAGCTGAAAAGTTACTGCCCTTACCTGAAACGAAGTTTTGCTTGTAGGAAGAAACAGAGCCTGGGATTTACCTCCATTTCTGAAGGGAAACAAACAACACAGTTCTCATCAATGGATCACACTCTGCTTTAGAGCAAGAAGCACGCTCTTGCTTTCTAGAGTCTCTAATACAGCAGGAAACGTGAGTGTGCTCAGAAAAAAAGAACCGTGTTTCCTATACATACAGACCATATCTAGTTCAACTCTGCTTGAAATTGATACAAAGCAAAGGTACTCTAACATCCAATGCTTCTCAGTTAAGATGAGAAACATGTGAGCTTCACGAACTATGTAGTTCGTTTGAGCTGTAAAGTAACTACCCTTACCTGAAACGAAGTTTTGCTTGTAGGAAGACTCAGAGCCAGGGATTTAACTCCATTTATGAAGTGAAACACACAACAGAGTTCTCATCCATTGATCACACTCTACTTTAGAGCAAGAAGCACGCTCTTGCTTTCTAGAATCTCCTAGACAGCAGGAAACTTGAGTGTGCTGAGAACAAATGAACGGTGTTTCCTACACATACGGACCATATCTAGTCCAACTCTGCTTCTGAAACTGAAACAAACCACAGGTCCTCTATAATCCAATGCTTGTCAGTTAAGGTGAGAAACGTGTGAGCTTCGCAAACAGTGTAGTTCGTTTGAGCTGAAAAGTGACTGACCTTACCTGAAACGAAGTCTTGCTTGTAGGAAGACACATAGCCTGGGATTTAACTCCATTTCTGAAGGGAAACACACAACACAGTTCTCAGCCATGGATCCCATTCTGCTTTAGAGCAAGAAGCACGCTCTTGCTTTCTAGAGTCTCTAATACAGCAGGAAACGTGAGTGTGCTCAGAAAAAAAGAACCTTGTTTCCTATACATACGGACCATATTGAGTTCAACTCTGCTTGAAATTGATACAAAGCGAAGGTCCTCTAACATCCAATGCTTCTCAGTTAAGATGAGAAACGTGTGAGCTTCGCGAACTATGTAGTTCGTTTGAGCTGTAAAGTAACTACCCTTACCTGAAACGAAGTCTTGCTTGTAGGAAGACTCAGAGCCAGGGATTTAACTCCATTTATGAAGTGAAACACACAACAGAGTTCTCATCCATTGATCACACTCTACTTTAGAGCAAGAAGCACGCTCTTGCTTTCTAGAATCTCCTAGACAGTAGGAAACTTGAGTGTGCTGAGAACAAATGAACGGTGTTTCCTACACATACGGACCATATCTAGTCCAACTCTGCTTCTGAAACTGAAACAAACCACTGGTCCTCTATAATCCAATGCTTGTCAGTTAAGGTGAGAAACGTGTGAGCTTCGCAAACAATGTAGTTCGTTTGAGCTGAAAAGTGACTGACATTACCTGAAACGAAGTCTTGCTTGTAGGAAGACACATAGCCTGGGATTTAACTCCATTTCTGAAGGGAAACACACAACACAGTTCTCAGCCATGGATCACATTCTGCTTTAGAGCAAGAAGCACGCTCTTGCTTTCTAGGGTCTCTAATACAGCAGTCAACATAAGTGTGCTCAGAAGAAAAGAACCGTGTTTCGTATACATACAGACCATATCTACTTCAACACTGCTTGAAATTGATACAAAGCAAAGGTGCCCTAACATCCAATGCTTCTCAGTTAAGATGAGAAACATGTGAGCTTTGTGAACGATGTAGTTGGTTTGAGCTATAAAGTAGTTGCCCTTACCTGAAACGAAGTCTTGCTGTTAGGAAGACTCAGAGCCAGGGATTTAACCCCATTTATGAAGTGAAACACACAACAGAGTTCTCATCCTTTGATCACACTCTGCTTTAGAGCAAGAAGCATGCTCTAGATTTCTAGAATATCTAAGAGAGCAGGAAACTTGAGTGTGCTGAGAACAAATGAAGGGTGTTTCCTACACATACGGATCATATGTAGTCCAACTCTGCTTCTGAAACTGATACAAAGCACTCATCCTCTAACATCCAATGCTTGTCAGTTAAGAAGAGAAACGTGTGAGCTTCCTGAACGATGTAGTTCCTTTGAGCTGAAAAGTTACTGCCCTTACCTGAAACGAAGTATTGCTTGTAGGAAGACACAGAGCCTGGGATTTAACTCCATTTCTGAAGGGAAACAAACAACACAGTTCTCATCCATGGATCACACTCTGCTTTAGAGCAAGAAGCACGCTCTTGCTTTCTAGAGTCTCTAATACAGCAGGAAACGTGAGTGTGCTCAGAAAAAAAGAACAGTGTTTCCTATACATACGGACCATATCGAGTTCAACTCTGCTTGAAATTGATACAAAGCGAAGGTCCTCTAACATCCAATGATTCTCAGTTAAGATGAGAAACGTGTGAGCTTCGTGAACAATGTAGTTCGTTTGAGCTGTAAAGTAACTGGCCTTAACTGAAATGAAGTCTTGCTTGTAGGAAGACTCAGAGCCAGGGATTTAACTCCATTTATGAAGTGAAACACACAACAGAGTTCTCATCCATTGATCAAACTCTACTTTAGAGCAAGAAGCACGCTCTTGCTTTCTAGAATCTCCTAGACAGCAGGAAACTAGAGTGTGCTGAGAACAAATGAACGGTGTTTCCTACACATACGGACCATATCTAGTCCAACTCTGCTTCTGAAACTGAAACAAACCACAGGTCCTCTATAATCCAATGCTTCTCAGTTAAGGTGAGAAACGTGTGAGCTTCCTGAAAGATGTAGTTCCTTTGAGCTGAAAAGTTACTGCCCTTACCTGAAACGAAGTATTGCTTGTAGGAAGACACAGAGCCTGGGATTTAACTCCATTTATGAAGGGAAACACACAACACAGTTCTCAGCCATGGATCACATTCTGCTTTAGAGCAAGAAGCACGCTCTTGCTTTCTAGGGTCTCTAATACAGCAGTCAACATAAGTGTGCTCAGAAGAAAAGAACCGTGTTTCATATACATACAGACCACATCTACTTCAACTCTGCTTGAAATTGATACAAAGCAAAGGTCCTCTAACATCCAATGCTTCTCAGTTAAGATGAGAAACATGTGAGCTTTGTGAACGATGTAGTTGGTTTGAGCTGTAAAGTAACTGGCCTTACCTGAAATGAAGTCTTGCTTGTAGGAAGACTCAGAAACAGGGATTTAACTCCATTTCTGAAGTGAAACACACAGAATCGTTCTCATCCATGGATCAAACTCTGCTTTAGAGCAAAAAGCACAGTCTTGCTTTCTAGAGTCTCTAATATAGCAGGAAACATGAGTGTGCTCAGAAGAAAAGAACCGTGTTTCCTATACATACAGACCATATCTAGTTCAACTCTGCTTGAAATTGATACAAAGCAAAGGTCCTCTAACATCCAATGCTTCTCAGTTAAGATGAGAAACGTGTGAGCTTCGCGAACTATGTAGTTCGTTTGAGCTGTAAAGTAACTACCCTTACCTGAAACGAAGTCTTGCTTGTAGGAAGACTCAGAGCCAGGGATTTAACTCCATTTATGAAGTGAAACACACAACAGAGTTCTCATCCATTGATCAAACTCTACTTTAGAGCAAGAAGCATGCTCTTGCTTTCTAGAATCTCCTAGACAGCAGGAAACTAGAGTGTGCTGAGAACAAATGAACGGTGTTTCCTACACATACGGACCATATCTAGTCCAACTCTGCTTCTGAAACTGAAACAAACCACAGGTCCTCTATAATCCAATGCTTGTCAGTTAAGGTGAGAAACATGTGAGCTTCCTGAACGATGTAGTTCCTTTGAGCTGAAAAGTTACTGCCCTTACCTGAAACGAAGTATTGCTTGTAGGAAGACACATAGCCTGGGATTTAACTCCATTTATGAAGGGAAACACACAACACAGTTCTCAGCCATGGATCACATTCTGCTTTAGAGCAAGAAGCACGCTCTTGCTTTCTAGGGTCTCTAATACAGCAGTCAACATAAGTGTGCTCAGAAGAAAAGAACCGTGTTTCATATACATACAGACAATATCTACTTCAACTCTGCTTGAAATTGATACAAAGCAAAGGTCCTCTAACATCCAATGCTTCTCAGTTAAGATGAGAAACATGTGAGCTTTGTGAACGATGTAGTTGGTTTGAGCTATAAAGTAGTTGCCCTTACCTGAAACGAAGTCTTGCTTTTAGGAAGACTCAGAGCCAGGGATTTAACTCCATTTCTGAAGTGAAACACACAACAGAGTTCTCATCCATTGATCACACTCTGCTTTAGAGCAAGAAGCATGCTCTAGCTTTCTAGAATCTCTAAGACAGTAGGAAACTTGAGTGTGCTGAGAACAAATGAAGGGTGTTTCCTACACATACGGATCATATGTAGTCCAACTCTGCTTCTGAAACTGATACAAAGCACTCATCTTCTAACATCCAATGCTTGTCAGTTAAGAAGAGAAACGTGTGAGCTTCCTGAACGATGTAGTTCCTTTGAGCTGAAAAGTGACTGCCCTTACCTGAAACAAAGTCTTGCTTGTAGGAAGACTCAGAGCCTTGGATTTAACTCCATTTCTGAAGGGAAGCACACAACACAGTTCTCATCCATGGATCACACTCTGCTATAGAGCAAGAAGCACACTCTTGCTTTCTAGAGTCTCTAAGAGAGCAGGAAACATGAGTGTGATGCGAACAAAAGAAGGGTGTTTCCTACACATACAGACCATATCTAGTCCAACTCTGCTTCTGAAACTGAAACAAACCAAAGGTCCTCTAACATCCAATGTTTGTCAGTTAAGATGAGAAACGTGTGAGCTTCGTGAATGATGTAGTTCGTTTGAGCTGAAAAGTGACTGACCTTACCTGAAACGAAGTCTTGCTTGTAGGAAGACACATAGCCTGGGATTTAACTCCATTTCTGAAGGGAAACACACAACACAGTTCTCAGCCATGGATCACATTCTGCTTTAGAGCAAGAAGCACGCTCTTGCTTTCTAGGGTCTCTAATATAGCAGTCAACATAAGTGTGCTCAGAAGAAAAGAACCGTGTTTCGTATACATACAGACCATATCTACTTCAACACTGCTTGAAATTGATACAAAGCAAAGGTCCCCTAACATCCAATGCTTCTCAGTTAAGATGAGAAACATGTGAGCTTTGTGAACGATGTACTTGGTTTGAGCTATAAAGTAGTTGCCCTTACCTGAAACGAAGTCTTGCTTTTAGGAAGACTCAAAGCCAGGGATTTAACCCCATTTATGAAGTGAAACACACAACAGAGTTCTCATCCATTGATCACACTCTGCTTTAGAGCAAGAAGCATGCTCTAGCTTTCTAGAATCTCAAAGACAGCAGGAAACTTGAGTGTGCTGAGAACAAATGAAGGGTGTTTCCTACACATACGGATCATATGTAGTCCAACTCTGCTTCTGAAACTGATACACAGCACTCATCCTCTAACATCCAATGCTTGTCAGTTAAGAAGAGAAACGTGTGAGCTTCCTGAACGATGTAGTTCCTTTGAGCTGAAAAGTTACTGCCCTTACCTGAAACGAAGTTTTGCTTGTAGGAAGACACAGAGCCTGGGATTTAACTCCATTTCTGAAGGGAAACAAACAACACAGTTCTCATCCATGGATCACACTCTGCTTTAGAGCAAGAAGCACGCTATTGCTTTCTAGAGTCTCTAATACAGCAGGAAACGTGAGTGTGCTCAGAAAAAAAGAACCGTGCTTCCTATACATACGGACCATATCGAGTTCAACTCTGCTTGAAATTGATACAAAGCGAAGGTCCTCTAACATCCAATGATTCTCAGTTAAGATGAGAAACGTGTGAGCTTCGTGAATGATGCTGTTCGTTTGAGCTGTAAAGTAACTACCCTTACCTGAAACGAAGTCTTGCTTGTAGGAAGACTCAGAGCCAGGGATTTAACTCCATTTCTGAAGTGAAACACACAGAATCGTTCTCATCCATGGATCAAACTCTGCTTTAGAGCAAGAAGCACAGTCTTGCTTTCTAGAGTCTCTAATATAACAGGAAACATGAGTGTGCTCAGAAGAAAAGAACCGTGTTTCCTATACATACAGACCATATCTAGTTCAACTCTGCTTGAAATTGATACAGAGCAAAGGTCCTCTAACATCCAATGCTTCTCAGTTAAGGTGAGAAACGTGTGAGGTTTGTAAACGATGTAGATTGTTTGAGCTGAAAAGTGACTGCCCTTACCTGAAACAAAGTCTTGCTTGTAGGAAGACTCAGAGCCTTGGATTTAACTCCATTTCTGAAGGGAAGCACAGAACACAGTTCTCATCCATGGATCACACTCTGTTTTAGAGCAAGAAGCACTCTCTTGCTTTCTAGAGTCTCTAAGAGAGCAGGAAACATGAGTGTGATGCGAACAAAAGAAGGGTGTTTCCTACACATACGGACCATATCTAGTCCAACTCTGCTTCTGAAACTGAAACAAACCACAGGTCCTCTAACATCCAATGTTTGTCAGTTAAGATGAGAAACGTGTGAGCTTCGCGAACGATGTAGTTCTTTTGAGCTGAAAAGTGACTGCCCTTACCTGAAACTAAGTTTTGCTTGTAGGAAGAAACAGAGCCTGGGATTTACCTCCATTTCTGAAGGGAAACAAACAACACAGTTCTAATCTATGGATCACATTCTGCTTTCGATCAAGAAGCACGCTCTTGCTTTCTAGAGTCTCTAATACAGCAGGAAACGTGAGTGTGCTCAGAAAAAAAGAACCGTGTTTCCTATACATACGGACCATATCGAGTTCAACTCTGCTTGAAATTGATACAAAGCGAAGGTCCTCTAACATCCAATGCTTCTCAGTTAAGATGAGAAACTTGTGAGCTTCGTGAATGATGTAGTTCGTTTGAGCTGTAAAGTAACTGGCCTTACCTGAAACAAAGTCTTGCTTGTAGGAAGACTCAGAAACAGGGATTTAACTCCATTTCTGAAGGGAAACACACAGAATCGTTCTCATCCATGGATCAAACTCTGCTTTAGAGCAAGATGCACGGTCTTGCTTTCTAGAGTCTCTAATATAGCAGGAAACATGAGTGTGCTCAGAAGAAAAGAACCGTGTTTCCTATATATACAGACCATATCTAGTTCAACTCTGCTTGAAATTGATACAAAGCAAAGGTCCTCTAACATCCAATGCTTCTCAGTTAAGATGAGAAACGTGTGAGCTTCGCGAACTATGTAGTTCGTTTGAGCTGTAAAGTAACTACCCTTACCTGAAACGAACTCTTGCTTGTAGGAAGACTCAGAGCCAGGGATTTAACTCCATTTATGAAGTGAAACACACAACAGAGTTCTCATCCATTGATCACACTCTACTTTAGAGCAAGAAGCACGCTCTTGCTTTCTAGAATCTCCTAGACAGCAGGAAACTTGAGTGTGCTGAGAACAAATGAACGGTGTTTCCTACATATAGGGATCATATCTAGTCCAACTCTGCTTCTGAAACTGAAACAAACCACAGGTCCTCTATAATCCAATGCTTGTCAGTTAAGGTGAGAAACGTGTGAGCTTCGCAAACAGTGTAGTTCGTTTGAGCTGAAAAGTGACTGACCTTACCTGAAACGAAGTCTTGCTTGTAGTAAGACACATAGCCTGGGATTTAACTCCATTTCTGAAGGGAAACACACAACACAGTTCTCATCCATGGATCACATTCTGCTTTAGAGCAAGAAGCATGCTCTTGCTTTCTAGAGTCTCTAATACAGCAGGAAACGTGAGTGTGCTCAGAAAAAAAGAACCGTGTTTCCTATACATACGGACCATATCGAGTTCAACTCTGCTTGAAATTGATACAAAGCGAAGGTCCTCTAACATCCAATGATTCTCAGTTAAGATGAGAAACGTGTGAGCTTCGTGAACGATGTAGTTACTTTGAGCTGAAAAGTTACTGCCCTTACCTGAAACGAAGTATTGCTTGTAGGAAGACACAGAGCCTGGGATTTAACTCCATTTCTGAAGGGAAACAAACAACACAGTTCTCATCCATGGATCACACTCTCCTTTAGAGCAAGAAGCACGCTCTTGCTTTCTAGAGTCTCTAATACAGCAGGAAACATGTGTGTGCTCAGAAGAAAAGTACCGTGTAACCTATACACATGGACCATATCTAGTTCATCTCTGCTTGAAATTGATTCAAAGCAAAGTTCCTCTAACATCCAATGCTTCTCAGTTAAGGTGAGAAACATGTGAGGTTTGTGAACGATGTAGTTGGTTTGAGCTATAAAGTAGTTGCCCTTACCTGAAACGAAGTCTTGCTTTTAGGAAGACTCAGAGCCAGGGATTTAACTCCATTTCTGAAGTGAAACACACAACAGAGTTCTCATCCATTGATCACACTCTGCTTTAGAGCAAGAAGCATGCTCTAGCTTTCTAGAATCTCTAAGACAGCAGGAAACTTGAGTGTGCTGAGAACAAATGAAGGGTGTTTCCTACACATACGGATCATATGTAGTCCAACTCTGCTTCTGAAACTGATACAAAGCACTCATCCTCTAACATCCAATGCTTGTCAGTTAAGAAGAGAAACTTGTGAGCTTCCTGAACGATGTAGTTCCTTTGAGCTGAAAAGTTACTGCCCTTACCTGAAACGAAGTCTTGCTTGTAGGAAGACACAGAGCCTGGGATTTAACTCCATTTATGAAGGGAAACACAAAACAGAGTTCTCATCCATGGATCACACTCTGCTTTAGAGCAAGAAGCACGCTCTTGCTTTCTAGAGTCTCTAATACAGCAGGAAACATGTGTGTGCTCAGAAGAAAAGTACCGTGTAACCCATACACACGGACCATATCTAGTTCATCTCTGCTTGAAATTGATTCAAAGCAAAGTTCCTCTAACATCCAATGCTTCTCAGTTAAGGTGAGAAACGTGTGAGGTTTGTAAACGATGTAGATTGTTTGAGCTGAAAAGTGACTGCCCTTACCTGAAACAAAGTCTTGCTTGTAGGAAGACTCAGAGCCTTGGATTTAACTCCATTTCTGAAGGGAAGCACAGAACACAGTTCTCATCCATGGATCACACTCTGTTTTAGAGCAAGAAGCACTCTCTTGCTTTCTAGAGTCTCTAAGAGAGCAGGAAACATGAGTGTGATGCGAACAAAAGAAGGGTGTTTCCTACACATACGGACCATATCTAGTCCAACTCTGCTTCTGAAACTGAAACAAACCACAGGTCCTCTAACATCCAATGTTTGTCAGTTAAGATGAGAAACGTGTGAGCTTCGCGAACGATGTAGTTCTTTTGAGCTGAAAAGTGACTGCCCTTACCTGAAACTAAGTTTTGCTTGTAGGAAGAAACAGAGCCTGGGATTTACCTCCATTTCTGAAGGGAAACAAACAACACAGTTCTAATCTATGGATCACATTCTGCTTTAGATCAAGAAGCACGCTCTTGCTTTCTAGAGTCTCTAATACAGCAGGAAACGTGAGTGTGCTCAGAAAAAAAGAACCGTGTTTCCTATACATACGGACCATATCGAGTTCAACTCTGCTTGAAATTGATACAAAGCGAAGGTCCTCTAACATCCAATGCTTCTCAGTTAAGATGAGAAACTTGTGAGCTTCGTGAATGATGTAGTTCGTTTGAGCTGTAAAGTAACTGGCCTTACCTGAAACAAAGTCTTGCTTGTAGGAAGACTCAGAAACAGGGATTTAACTCCATTTCTGAAAGGAAACACACAGAATCGTTCTCATCCATGGATCAAACTCTGCTTTAGAGCAAGATGCACGGTCTTGCTTTCTAGAGTCTCTAATATAGCAGGAAACATGAGTGTGCTCAGAAGAAAAGAACCGTGTTTCGTATACATACAGACCATATCTAGTTCAACTCTGCTTGAAATTGATACAAAGCAAAGGTCCTCTAACATCCAATGCTTCTCAGTTAAGATGAGAAACGTGTGAGCTTCGCGAACTATGTAGTTCGTTTGAGCTGTAAAGTAACTACCCTTACCTGAAACGAAGTCTTGCTTGTAGGAAGACTCAGAGCCAGGGATTTAACTCCATTTATGAAGTGAAACACACAACAGAGTTCTCATCCATTGATCACACTCTACTTTAGAGCAAGAAGCACGCTCTTGCTTTCTAGAATCTCCTAGACAGCAGGAAACTTGAGTGTGCTGAGAACAAATGAACGGTGTTTCCTACACATACGGACCATATCTAGTCCAACTCTGCTTCTGAAACTGAAACAAACCACAGGTCCTCTAACATCCAATGCTTGTCAGTTAAGGTGAGAAACGTGTGAGCTTCGCAAACAATGTAGTTCGTTTGAGCTGAAAAGTGACTGACATTACCTGAAACGAAGTCTTGCTTGTAGGAAGACACATAGCCTGGGATTTAACTCCATATCTGAAGGGAAACAAACAACACAGTTCTCATCAATGGATCACACTCTGCTTTAGAGCAAGAAGCACGCTCTTGCTTTCTAGAGTCTCTAATACAGCAGGAAACGTGAGTGTGCTCAGAAAAAAAGAACCGTGTTTCCTATACATACAGACCATATCTAGTTCAACTCTGCTTGAAATTGATACAAAGCAAAGGTCCTCTAACATCCAATGCTTCTCAGTTAAGATGAGAAACATGTGAGCTTCACGAACTATGTAGTTCGTTTGAGCTGTAAAGTAACTACCCTTACCTGAAACGAAGTCTTGCTTGTAGGAAGACTCAGAGCCAGGGATTTAACTCCATTTATGAAGTGAAACACACAACAGAGTTCTCATCCATTGATCACACTCTACTTTAGAGCAAGAAGCACGCTCTTGCTTTCTAGAATCTCCTAGACAGCAGGAAACTTGAGTGTGCTGAGAACAAATGAACGGTGTTTCCTACACATACGGACCATATCGAGTTCAACTCTGCTTGAAATTGATACAAAGCGAAGGTCCTCTAACATCCAATGATTCTCAGTTAAGATGAGAAACGTGTGAGCTTCGTGAACGATGTAGTTCCTTTGAGCTGAAAATTTACTGCCCTTACCTGAAACGAAGTATTGCTTGTAGGAAGACACAGAGCCTGGGATTTAACTCCATTTCTGAAGGGAAACAAACAACACAGTTCTCATCCATGGATCACACTCTGCTTTAGAGCAAGAAGCACGCTCTTGCTTTCTAGAGTCTCTAATACAGCAGGAAACGTGAGTGTGCTCAGAAAAAAAGAACCGTGTTTCCTATACATACGGACCATATCGAGTTCAACTCTGCTTGAAATTGATACAAAGCGAAGGTCCTCTAACATCCAATGATTCTCAGTTAAGATGAGAAACGTGTGAGCTTCGTGAACAATGTAGTTCGTTTGAGCTGTAAAGTAACTGGCCTTACCTGAAATGAAGTCTTGCTTGTAGGAAGACTCAGAAACAGGGATTTAACTCCATTTCTGAAGTGAAACACACAGAATCGTTCTCATCCATGGATCAAACTCTGCTTTAGAGCAAGAAGCACAGTCTTGCTTTCTAGAGTCTCTAATATAGCAGGAAACATGAGTGTGCTCAGAAGAAAAGAACTGTGTTTCCTATACATACAGACCATATCTAGTTCAACTCTGCTTGAAATTGATACAAAGCGAAGGTCCTCTAACATCCAATGCTTCTCAGTTAAGATGAGAAACGTGTGAGCTTCGCGAACTATGTAGTTCGTTTGAGCTATAAAGTAGTTGCCCTTACCTGAAACGAAGTCTTGCTTTTAGGAAGACTCAGAGCCAGGGATTTAACTCCATTTCTGAAGTGAAACACACAACAGAGTTCTCATCCATTGATCACACTCTGCTTTAGAGCAAGAAGCATGCTCTAGCTTTCTCGAATCTCTAAGACAGCAGGAAACTTGAGTGTGCTGAGAACAAATGAAGGGTGTTTCCTACACATACGGATCATATGTAGTCCAACTCTGCTTCTGAAACTGATACAAAGCACTCATCCTCTAACATCCAATGCTTGTCAGTTAAGAAGAGAAACGTGTGAGCTTCCTGAACGATGTAGTTCCTTTGAGCTGAAAAGTTACTGCCCTTACCTGAAACGAAGTCTTGCTTGTAGGAAGACACAGAGCCTGGGATTTAACTCCATTTATGAAGGGAAACACAAAACAGAGTTCTCATCCATTGATCACACTGTGCTTTAGAGCAAGAAGCACGCTCTTGCTTTCTAGAGTCTCTAATACAGCAGGAAACATGTGTGTGCTCAGAAGAAAAGTACCGTGTAACCTATACACACGGACCATATCTAGTTCATCTCTGCTTGAAATTGATTCAAAGCAAAGTTCCTCTAACATCCAATGCTTCTCAGTTAAGGTGAGAAACGTGTGAGGTTTGTAAACGATGTAGATTGTTTGAGCTGAAAAGTGACTGCCCTTACCTGAAAAAAAGTCTTGCTTGTAGGAAGACTCAGAGCCTTGGATTTAACTCCATTTCTGAAGGGAAGCACAGACCACAGTTCTCTTCCATGGATCACACTCTGTTTTAGAGCAAGAAGCACTCTCTTGCTTTCTAGAGTCTCTAAGAGAGCAGGAAACATGAGTGTGATGCGAACAAAAAAAGGGTGTTTCCTACACATACGGACCATATCTAGTCCAACTCTGCTTCTGAAACTGAAACAAACCACAGGTCCTCTAACATCCAATGTTTGTCAGTTAAGATGAGAAACGTGTGAGCTTCGCAAACGATGTAGTTCTTTTGAGCTGAAAAGTGACTGCCCTTACCTGAAACGAAGTTTTGCTTGTAGGAAGAAACAGAGCCTGGGATTTACCTCCATTTCTGAAGGGAAACAAACAACACAGTTCTAATCTATGGATCACATTCTGCTTTAGATCAAGAAGCACGGTCTTGCTTTCTAGAGTCTCTAATACAGCAGGAAACGTGAGTGTGCTCAGAAAAAAAGAACCGTGCTTCCTATACATAGGGACCATATCGAGTTCAACTCTGCTTGAAATTGATACAAAGCGAAGGTCCTCTAACATCCAATGCTTCTCAGTTAAGATGAGAAACGTGTGAGCTTCGTGAATGATGTAGTTCGTTTGAGCTGTAAAGTAACTGGCCTTACCTGAAACAAAGTCTTGCTTGTAGGAAGACTCAGAGCCAGGGATTTAACTCCATTTATGAAGTGAAACACACAACAGAGTTCTCATCCATTGATCACACTCTACTTTAGAGCAAGAAGCACGCTCTTGCTTTCTAGAATCTCCTAGACAGCAGGAAACTTGAGTGTGCTGAGAACAAATGAACGGTGTTTCCTACACATACGGACCATATCTAGTCCAACTCTGCTTCTGAAACTGAAACAAACCACAGGTCCTCTATAATCCAATGCTTGTCAGTTAAGGTGAGAAACGTGTGAGCTTCGCAAACAATGTAGTTCGTTTGAGCTGAAAAGTGACTGACATTACCTGAAACGAAGTCTTGCTTGTAGGAAGACACATAGCCTGGGATTTAACTCCATTTCTGAAGGGAAACAGACAACACAGTTCTCAGCCATGGATCCCATTCTGCTTTAGAGCAAGAAGCACGCTCTTGCTTTCTAGAGTCTCTAATACAGCAGGAAACGTGAGTGTGCTCAGAAAAAAAGAACCTTGTTTCCTATACATACGGACCATATTGAGTTCAACTCTGCTTGAAATTGATACAAAGCAAAGGTCCTCTAACATCCAATGCTTCTCAGTTAAGATGAGAAACGTGTGAGCTTCGCGAACTATGTAGTTCGTTTGAGCTGTAAAGTAACTACCCTTACCTGAAACGAAGTCTTGCTTGTAGGAAGACTCAGAGCCAGGGATTTAACTCCATTTATGAAGTGAAACACACAACAGAGTTCTCATCCATTGATCACACTCTACTTTAGAGCAAGAAGCACGCTCTTGCTTTCTAGAATCTCCTAGACAGTAGGAAACTTGAGTGTGCTGAGAACAAATGAACGGTGTTTCCTACACATACGGACCATATCTAGTCCAACTCTGCTTCTGAAACTGAAACAAACCACTGGTCCTCTATAATCCAATGCTTGTCAGTTAAGGTGAGAAACGTGTGAGCTTCGCAAACAATGTAGTTCGTTTGAGCTGAAAAGTGACTGACATTACCTGAAACGAAGTCTTGCTTGTAGGAAGACACATAGCCTGGGATTTAACTCCATTTCTGAAGGGAAACACACAACACAGTTCTCAGCCATGGATCACATTCTGCTTTAGAGCAAGAAGCACGCTCTTGCTTTCTAGGGTCTCTAATACAGCAGTCAACATAAGTGTGCTCAGAAGAAAAGAACCGTGTTTCGTATACATACAGACCATATCTACTTCAACACTGCTTGAAATTGATACAAAGCAAAGGTGCCCTAACATCCAATGCTTCTCAGTTAAGATGAGAAACATGTGAGCTTTGTGAACGATGTAGTTGGTTTGAGCTATAAAGTAGTTGCCCTTACCTGAAACGAAGTCTTGCTGTTAGGAAGACTCAGAGCCAGGGATTTAACCCCATTTATGAAGTGAAACACACAACAGAGTTCTCATCCTTTGATCACACTCTGCTTTAGAGCAAGAAGCATGCTCTAGAATTCTAGAATATCTAAGAGAGCAGGAAACTTGAGTGTGCTGAGAACAAATGAAGGGTGTTTCCTACACATACGGATCATATGTAGTCCAACTCTGCTTCTGAAACTGATACAAAGCACTCATCCTCTAACATCCAATGCTTGTCAGTTAAGAAGAGAAACGTGTCAGCTTCCTGAACGATGTAGTTCCTTTGAGCTGAAAAGTTACTGCCCTTACCTGAAACGAAGTTTTGCTTGTAGGAAGAAACAGAGCCTGGGATTTACCTCCATTTCTGAAGGGAAACAAACAACACAGTTCTCATCAATGGATCACACTCTGCTTTAGAGCAAGAAGCACGCTCTTGCTTTCTAGAGTCTCTAATACAGCAGGAAACGTGAGTGTGCTCAGAAAAAAAGAACCGTGTTTCCTATACATACAGACCATATCTAGTTCAACTCTGCTTGAAATTGATACAAAGCAAAGGTCCTCTAACATCCAATGCTTCTCAGTTAAGATGAGAAACATGTGAGCTTCACGAACTATGTAGTTCGTTTGAGCTGTAAAGTAACTACCCTTACCTGAAACGAAGTTTTGCTTGTAGGAAGACTCAGAGCCAGGGATTTAACTCCATTTATGAAGTGAAACACACAACAGAGTTCTCATCCATTGATCACACTCTACTTTAGAGCAAGAAGCACGCTCTTGCTTTCTAGAATCTCCTAGACAGCAGGAAACTTGAGTGTGCTGAGAACAAATGAACGGTGTTTCCTACACATACGGACCATATCTAGTCCAACTCTGCTTCTGAAACTGAAACAAACCACTGGTCCTCTATAATCCAATGCTTGTCAGTTAAGGTGAGAAACGTGTGAGCTTCGCAAACAGTGTAGTTCGTTTGAGCTGAAAAGTGACTGACCTTACCTGAAACGAAGTCTTGCTTGTAGGAAGACACATAGCCTGGGATTTAACTCCATTTCTGAAGGGAAACACACAACACAGTTCTCAGCCATGGATCCCATTCTGCTTTAGAGCAAGAAGCACGCTCTTGCTTTCTAGAGTCTCTAATACAGCAGGAAACGTGAGTGTGCTCAGAAAAAAAGAACCGTGTTTCCTATACATACGGACCATATTGAGTTCAACTCTGCTTGAAATTGATACAAAGCGAAGGTCCTCTAACATCCAATGCTTCTCAGTTAAGATGAGAAACGTGTGAGCTTCGTGAATGATGTAGTTCGTTTGAGCTGTAAAGTAACTGGCCTTACCTGAAACAAAGTCTTGCTTGTAGGAAGACTCAGAAACAGGGATTTAACTCCATTTCTGAAGGGAAACACACAGAATCGTTCTCATCCATGGATCAAACTCTGCTTTAGAGCAAGATGCACGGTCTTGCTTTCTAGAGTCTCTAATATAGCAGGAAACATGAGTGTGCTCAGAAGAAAAGAACCGTGTTTCGTATACATACAGACCATATCTAGTTCAACTCTGCTTGAAATTGATACAAAGCAAAGGTCCTCTAACATCCAATGCTTCTCAGTTAAGATGAGAAACGTGTGAGCTTCGCGAACTATGTAGTTCGTTTGAGCTGTAAAGTAACTACCCTTACCTGAAACGAAGTCTTGCTTGTAGGAAGACTCAGAGCCAGGGATTTAACTCCATTTATGAAGTGAAACACACAACAGAGTTCTCATCCATTGATCACACTCTACTTTAGAGCAAGAAGCACGCTCTTGCTTTCTAGAATCTCCTAGACAGCAGGAAACTTGAGTGTGCTGAGAACAAATGAACGGTGTTTCCTACACATACGGACCATATCTAGTCCAACTCTGCTTCTGAAACTGAAACAAACCACTGGTCCTCTATAATCCAATGCTTGTCAGTTAAGGTGAGAAACGTGTGAGCTTCGCAAACAATGTAGTTCGTTTGAGCTGAAAAGTGACTGACATTACCTGAAACGAAGTCTTGCTTGTAGGAAGACACATAGCCTGGGATTTAACTCCATTTCTGAAGGGAAACACACAACACAGTTCTCAGCCATGGATCACATTCTGCTTTAGAGCAAGAAGCACGCTCTTGCTTTCTAGGGTCTCTAATACAACAGTCAACATAAGTGTGCTCAGAAGAAAAGAACCGTGTTTCGTATACATACAGACCATATCTACTTCAACACTGCTTGAAATTGATACAAAGCAAAGGTGCCCTAACATCCAATGCTTCTCAGTTAAGATGAGAAACGTGTGAGCTTCGTGAACAATGTAGTTCGTTTGAGCTGTAAAGTAACTGGCCTTACCTGAAATGAAGTCTTGCTTGTAGGAAGACTCAGAAACAGGGATTTAACTCCATTTCTGAAGTGAAACACACAGAATCGTTCTCATCCATGGATCAAACTCTGCTTTAGAGCAAGAAGCACAGTCTTGCTTTCTAGAGTCTCTAATATAGCAGGAAACATGAGTGTGCTCAGAAGAAAAGAACCGTGTTTCCTATACATACAGACCATATCTAGTTCAACTCTGCTTGAAATTGATACAAAGCGAAGGTCCTCTAACATCCAATGCTTCTCAGTTAAGATGAGAAACGTGTGAGCTTCGCGAACTATGTAGTTCGTTTGAGCTATAAAGTAGTTGCCCTTACCTGAAACGAAGTCTTGCTTTTAGGAAGACTCAGAGCCAGGGATTTAACTCCATTTCTGAAGTGAAACACACAACAGAGTTCTCATCCATTGATCACACTCTGCTTTAGAGCAAGAAGCATGCTCTAGCTTTCTCGAATCTCTAAGACAGCAGGAAACTTGAGTGTGCTGAGAACAAATGAAGGGTGTTTCCTACACATACGGATCATATGTAGTCCAACTCTGCTTCTGAAACTGATACAAAGCACTCATCCTCTAACATCCAATGCTTGTCAGTTAAGAAGAGAAACGTGTGAGCTTCCTGAACGATGTAGTTCCTTTGAGCTGAAAAGTTACTGCCCTTACCTGAAACGAAGTCTTGCTTGTA
This sequence comes from Onychomys leucogaster, assembly GCA_949786385.1. NCBI lineage: Eukaryota > Metazoa > Chordata > Mammalia > Rodentia > Cricetidae > Onychomys > Onychomys leucogaster. Next base: position 58,189 of record CATKUP010000513.1, read on the forward strand.
GGAAGACACAGAGCCTGGGATTTAACTCCATTTATGAAGGGAAACACAAAACAGAGTTCTCATCCATTGATCACACTGTGCTTTAGAGCAAGAAGCACGCTCTTGCTTTCTAGAGTCTCTAATACAGCAGGAAACATGTGTGTGCTCAGAAGAAAAGTACCGTGTAACCTATACACACGGACCATATCTAGTTCATCTCTGCTTGAAATTGATTCAAAGCAAAGTTCCTCTAACATCCAATGCTTCTCAGTTAAGGTGAGAAACGTGTGAGGTTTGTAAACGATGTAGATTGTTTGAGCTGAAAAGTGACTGCCCTTACCTGAAAAAAAGTCTTGCTTGTAGGAAGACTCAGAGCCTTGGATTTAACTCCATTTCTGAAGGGAAGCACAGACCACAGTTCTCTTCCATGGATCACACTCTGTTTTAGAGCAAGAAGCACTCTCTTGCTTTCTAGAGTCTCTAAGAGAGCAGGAAACATGAGTGTGATGCGAACAAAAAAAGGGTGTTTCCTACACATACGGACCATATCTAGTCCAACTCTGCTTCTGAAACTGAAACAAACCACAGGTCCTCTATAATCCAATGCTTGTCAGTTAAGGTGAGAAACGTGTGAGCTTCGCAAACAGTGTAGTTCGTTTGAGCTGAAAAGTGACTGACATTACCTGAAACGAAGTCTTGCTTGTAGGAAGACACATAGCCTGGGATTTAACTCCATTTCTGAAGGGAAACAGACAACACAGTTCTCAGCCATGGATCCCATTCTGCTTTAGAGCAAGAAGCACGCTCTTGCTTTCTAGAGTCTCTAATACAGCAGGAAACGTGAGTGTGCTCAGAAAAAAAGAACCTTGTTTCCTATACATACGGACCATATTGAGTTCAACTCTGCTTGAAATTGATACAAAGCAAAGGTCCTCTAACATCCAATGCTTCTCAGTTAAGATGAGAAACGTGTGAGCTTCGCGAACTATGTAGTTCGTTTGAGCTGTAAAGTAACTACCCTTACCTGAAACGAAGTCTTGCTTGTAGGAAGACTCAGAGCCAGGGATTTAACTCCATTTATGAAGTGAAACACACAACAGAGTTCTCATCCATTGATCACACTCTACTTTAGAGCAAGAAGCACGCTCTTGCTTTCTAGAATCTCCTAGACAGTAGGAAACTTGAGTGTGCTGAGAACAAATGAACGGTGTTTCCTACACATACGGACCATATGTAGTCCAACTCTGCTTCTGAAACTGAAACAAACCACTGGTCCTCTATAATCCAATGCTTGTCAGTTAAGGTGAGAAACGTGTGAGCTTCGCAAACAATGTAGTTCGTTTGAGCTGAAAAGTGACTGACATTACCTGAAACGAAGTCTTGCTTGTAGGAAGACACATAGCCTGGGATTTAACTCCATTTCTGAAGGGAAACACACAACACAGTTCTCAGCCATGGATCACATTCTGCTTTAGAGCAAGAAGCACGCTCTTGCTTTCTAGGGTCTCTAATACAGCAGTCAACATAAGTGTGCTCAGAAGAAAAGAACCGTGTTTCGTATACATACAGACCATATCTACTTCAACACTGCTTGAAATTGATACAAAGCAAAGGTGCCCTAACATCCAATGCTTCTCAGTTAAGATGAGAAACATGTGAGGTTTGTGAACGATGTAGTTGGTTTGAGCTATAAAGTAGTTGCCATTACCTGAAACGAAGTCTTGCTGTTAGGAAGACTCAGAGCCAGGGATTTAACCCCATTTATGAAGTGAAACACACAACAGAGTTCTCATCCTTTGATCACACTCTGCTTTAGAGCAAGAAGCATGCTCTAGATTTCTAGAATATCTAAGAGAGCAGGAAACTTGAGTGTGCTGAGAACAAATGAAGGGTGTTTCCTACACATACGGATCATATGTAGTCCAACTCTGCTTCTGAAACTGATACAAAGCACTCATCCTCTAACATCCAATGCTTGTCAGTTAAGAAGAGAAACGTGTGAGCTTCCTGAACGATGTAGTTCCTTTGAGCTGAAAAGTTACTGCCCTTACCTGAAACGAAGTTTTGCTTGTAGGAAGAAACAGAGCCTGGGATTTACCTCCATTTCTGAAGGGAAACAAACAACACAGTTCTCATCAATGGATCACACTCTGCTTTAGAGCAAGAAGCACGCTCTTGCTTTCTAGAGTCTCTAATACAGCAGGAAACGTGAGTGTGCTCAGAAAAAAAGAACCGTGTTTCCTATACATACAGACCATATCTAGTTCAACTCTGCTTGAAATTGATACAAAGCAAAGGTCCTCTAACATCCAATGCTTCTCAGTTAAGATGAGAAACATGTGAGCTTCACGAACTATGTAGTTCGTTTGAGCTGTAAAGTAACTACCCTTACCTGAAACGAAGTTTTGCTTGTAGGAAGACTCAGAGCCAGGGATTTAACTCCATTTATGAAGTGAAACACACAACAGAGTTCTCATCCATTGATCACACTCTACTTTAGAGCAAGAAGCACGCTCTTGCTTTCTAGAATCTCCTAGACAGCAGGAAACTTGAGTGTGCTGAGAACAAATGAACGGTGTTTCCTACACATACGGACCATATCTAGTCCAACTCTGCTTCTGAAACTGAAACAAACCACAGGTCCTCTATAATCCAATGCTTGTCAGTTAAGGTGAGAAACGTGTGAGCTTCGCAAACAGTGTAGTTCGTTTGAGCTGAAAAGTGACTGACCTTACCTGAAACGAAGTCTTGCTTGTAGGAAGACACATAGCCTGGGATTTAACTCCATTTCTGAAGGGAAACACACAACACAGTTCTCAGCCATGGATCCCATTCTGCTTTAGAGCAAGAAGCACGCTCTTGCTTTCTAGAGTCTCTAATACAGCAGGAAACGTGAGTGTGCTCAGAAAAAAAGAACCGTGTTTCCTATACATACGGACCATATTGAGTTCAACTATGCTTGAAATTGATACAAAGCGAAGGTCCTCTAACATCCAATGCTTCTCAGTTAAGATGAGAAACGTGTGAGCTTCGTGAATGATGTAGTTCGTTTGAGCTGTAAAGTAACTGGCCTTACCTGAAACAAAGTCTTGCTTGTAGGAAGACTCAGAGCCAGGGATTTAACTCCATTTCTGAAGGGAAACACACAGAATCGTTCTCATCCATGGATCAAACTCTGCTTTAGAGCAAGATGCACGGTCTTGCTTTCTAGAGTCTCTAATATAGCAGGAAACATGAGTGTGCTCAGAAGAAAAGAACCGTGTTTCCTATACATACAGACCATATCTAGTTCAACTCTGCTTGAAATTGATACAAAGCAAAGGTCCTCTAACATCCAATGCTTCTCAGTTAAGATGAGAAACGTGTGAGCTTCGCGAACTATGTAGTTCGTTTGAGCTGTAAAGTAACTACCCTTACCTGAAACGAAGTCTTGCTTGTAGGAAGACTCAGAGCCAGGGATTTAACTCCATTTATGAAGTGAAACACACAACAGAGTTCTCATCCATTGATCACACTCTACTTTAGAGCAAGAAGCATGCTCTTGCTTTCTAGAATCTCCTAGAGAGCAGGAAACTTGAGTGTGCTGAGAACAAATGAACGGTGTTTCCTACACATACGGACCATATCTAGTCCAACTCTGCTTCTGAAACTGAAACAAACCACTGGTCCTCTATAATCCAATGCTTGTCAGTTAAGGTGAGAAACGTGTGAGCTTCGCAAACAATGTAGTTCGTTTGAGCTGAAAAGTGACTGACATTACCTGAAACGAAGTCTTGCTTGTAGGAAGACACATAGCCTGGGATTTAACTCCATTTCTGAAGGGAAACACACAACACAGTTCTCAGCCATGGATCACATTCTGCTTTAGAGCAAGAAGCACGCTCTTGCTTTCTAGGGTCTCTAATACAGCAGTCAACATAAGTGTGCTCAGAAGAAAAGAACCGTGTTTCATATACATACAGACCATATCTACTTCAACACTGCTTGAAATTGATACAAAGCAAAGGTGCCCTAACATCCAATGCTTCTCAGTTAAGATGAGAAACATGTGAGCTTTGTGAACGATGTAGTTGGTTTGAGCTATAAAGTAGTTGCCCTTACCTGAAACGAAGTCTTGCTGTTAGGAAGACTCAGAGCCAGGGATTTAACCCCATTTATGAAGTGAAACACACAACAGAGTTCTCATCCTTTGATCACACTCTGCTTTAGAGCAAGAAGCATGCTCTAGATTTCTAGAATATCTAAGAGAGCAGGAAACTTGAGTGTGCTGAGAACAAATGAAGGGTGTTTCCTACACATACGGATCATATGTAGTCCAACTCTGCTTCTGAAACTGATACAAAGCACTCATCCTCTAACATCCAATGCTTGTCAGTTAAGAAGAGAAACGTGTGAGCTTCCTGAACGATGTAGTTCCTTTGAGCTGAAAAGTTACTGCCCTTACCTGAAACGAAGTATTGCTTGTAGGAAGACACAGAGCCTGGGATTTAACTCCATTTCTGAAGGGAAACAAACAACACAGTTCTCATCCATGGATCACACTCTGCTTTAGAGCATAAAGCACGCTCTTGCTTTCTAGAGTCTCTAATACAGCAGGAAACGTGAGTGTGCTCAGAAAAAAAGAACAGTGTTTCCTATACATACGGACCATATCGAGTTCAACTCTGCTTGAAATTGATACAAAGCGAAGGTCCTCTAACATCCAATGATTCTCAGTTAAGATGAGAAACGTGTGAGCTTCGTGAACAATGTAGTTCGTTTGAGCTGTAAAGTAACTGGCCTTAACTGAAATGAAGTCTTGCTTGTAGGAAGACTCAGAGCCAGGGATTTAACTCCATTTATGAAGTGAAACACACAACAGAGTTCTCATCCATTGATCAAACTCTACTTTAGAGCAAGAAGCACGCTCTTGCTTTCTAGAATCTCCTAGACAGCAGGAAACTAGAGTGTGCTGAGAACAAATGAACGGTGTTTCCTACACATACGGACCATATCTAGTCCAACTCTGCTTCTGAAACTGAAACAAACCACAGGTCCTCTATAATCCAATGCTTCTCAGTTAAGGTGAGAAACGTGTGAGCTTCCTGAACGATGTAGTTCCTTTGAGCTGAAAAGTTACTGCCCTTACCTGAAACGAAGTATTGCTTGTAGGAAGACACAGAGCCTGGGATTTAACTCCATTTATGAAGGGAAACACACAACACAGTTCTCAGCCATGGATCACATTCTGCTTTAGAGCAAGAAGCACGCTCTTGCTTTCTAGGGTCTCTAATACAGCAGTCAACATAAGTGTGCTCAGAAGAAAAGAACCGTGTTTCATATACATACAGACCACATCTACTTCAACTCTGCTTGAAATTGATACAAAGCAAAGGTCCTCTAACATCCAATGCTTCTCAGTTAAGATGAGAAACATGTGAGCTTTGTGAACGATGTAGTTGGTTTGAGCTGTAAAGTAACTGGCCTTACCTGAAATGAAGTCTTGCTTGTAGGAAGACTCAGAAACAGGGATTTAACTCCATTTCTGAAGTGAAACACACAGAATCGTTCTCATCCATGGATCAAACTCTGCTTTAGAGCAAAAAGCACAGTCTTGCTTTCTAGAGTCTCTAATATAGCAGGAAACATGAGTGTGCTCAGAAGAAAAGAACCGTGTTTCCTATACATACAGACCATATCTAGTTCAACTCTGCTTGAAATTGATACAAAGCAAAGGTCCTCTAACATCCAATGCTTCTCAGTTAAGATGAGAAACGTGTGAGCTTCGCGAACTATGTAGTTCGTTTGAGCTGTAAAGTAACTACCCTTACCTGAAACGAAGTCTTGCTTGTAGGAAGACTCAGAGCCAGGGATTTAACTCCATTTATGAAGTGAAACACACAACAGAGTTCTCATCCATTGATCAAACTCTACTTTAGAGCAAGAAGCATGCTCTTGCTTTCTAGAATCTCCTAGACAGCAGGAAACTAGAGTGTGCTGAGAACAAATGAACGGTGTTTCCTACACATACGGACCATATCTAGTCCAACTCTGCTTCTGAAACTGAAACAAACCACAGGTCCTCTATAATCCAATGCTTGTCAGTTAAGGTGAGAAACATGTGAGCTTCCTGAACGATGTAGTTCCTTTGAGCTGAAAAGTTACTGCCCTTACCTGAAACGAAGTATTGCTTGTAGGAAGACACATAGCCTGGGATTTAACTCCATTTATGAAGGGAAACACACAACAGAGTTCTCATCCATGGATCACACTCTGCTATAGAGCAAGAAGCACACTCTTGCTTTCTAGAGTCTCTAAGAGAGCAGGAAATATGAGTGTGATGCGAACAAAAGAAGGGTGTTTCCTACACATACAGACCATATCTAGTCCAACTCTGCTTCTGAAACTGAAACAAACCAAAGGTCCTCTAACATCCAATGTTTGTCAGTTAAGATGAGAAACGTGTGAGCTTCGTGAATGATGTAGTTCGTTTGAGCTGAAAAGTGACTGACCTTACCTGAAACGAAGTCTTGCTTGTAGGAAGACACATAGCCTGGGATTTAACTCCATTTCTGAAGGGAAACACACAACACAGTTCTCAGCCATGGATCACATTCTGCTTTAGAGCAAGAAGCACGCTCTTGCTTTCTAGGGTCTCTAATATAGCAGTCAACATAAGTGTGCTCAGAAGAAAAGAACCGTGTTTCGTATACATACAGACCATATCTACTTCAACACTGCTTGAAATTGATACAAAGCAAAGGTCCCCTAACATCCAATGCTTCTCAGTTAAGATGAGAAACATGTGAGCTTTGTGAACGATGTACTTGGTTTGAGCTATAAAGTAGTTGCCCTTACCTGAAACGAAGTCTTGCTTTTAGGAAGACTCAAAGCCAAGGATTTAACCCCATTTATGAAGTGAAACACACAACAGAGTTCTCATCCATTGATCACACTCTACTTTAGAGCAAGAAGCACGCTCTTGCTTTCTCGAATCTCTAAGACAGCAGGAAACTTGAGTGTGCTGAGAACAAATGAAGGGTGTTTCCTACACATACGGATCATATGTAGTCCAACTCTGCTTCTGAAACTGATACACAGCACTCATCCTCTAACATCCAATGCTTGTCAGTTAAGAAGAGAAACGTGTGAGCTTCCTGAACGATGTAGTTCCTTTGAGCTGAAAAGTTACTGCCCTTACCTGAAACGAAGTTTTGCTTGTAGGAAGACACAGAGCCTGGGATTTAACTCCATTTCTGAAGGGAAACAAACAACACAGTTCTCATCCATGGATCACACTCTGCTTTAGAGCAAGAAGCACGCTATTGCTTTCTAGAGTTTCTAATACCGCAGGAAACGTGAGTGTGCTCAGAAAAAAAGAACCGTGCTTCCTATACATACGGACCATATCGAGTTCAACTCTGCTTGAAATTGATACAAAGCGAAGGTCCTCTAACATCCAATGATTCTCAGTTAAGATGAGAAACGTGTGAGCTTCGTGAATGATGCTGTTCGTTTGAGCTGTAAAGTAACTACCCTTACCTGAAACGAAGTCTTGCTTGTAGGAAGACTCAGAGCCAGGGATTTAACTCCATTTCTGAAGTGAAACACACAGAATCGTTCGCATCCATGGATCAAACTCTGCTTTAGAGCAAGAAGCACAGTCTTGCTTTCTAGAGTCTCTAATATAACAGGAAACATGAGTGTGCTCAGAAGAAAAGAACCGTGTTTCCTATATATACAGACCATATCTAGTTCAACTCTGCTTGAAATTGATACAAAGCAAAGGTCCTCTAACATCCAATGCTTCTCAGTTAAGATGAGAAACGTGTGAGCTTCGCGAACTATGTAGTTCGTTTGAGCTGTAAAGTAACTACCCTTACCTGAAACGAACTCTTGCTTGTAGGAAGACTCAGAGCCAGGGATTTAACTCCATTTATGAAGTGAAACACACAACAGAGTTCTCATCCATTGATCACACTCTACTTTAGAGCAAGAAGCACGCTCTTGCTTTCTAGAATCTCCTAGACAGCAGGAAACTTGAGTGTGCTGAGAACAAATGAACGGTGTTTCCTACATATAGGGATCATATCTAGTCCAACTCTGCTTCTGAAACTGAAACAAACCACAGGTCCTCTATAATCCAATGCTTGTCAGTTAAGGTGAGAAACGTGTGAGCTTCGCAAACAGTGTAGTTCGTTTGAGCTGAAAAGTGACTGACCTTACCTGAAACGAAGTCTTGCTTGTAGTAAGACACATAGCCTGGGATTTAACTCCATTTCTGAAGGGAAACACACAACACAGTTCTCATCCATGGATCACATTCTGCTTTAGAGCAAGAAGCATGCTCTTGCTTTCTAGAGTCTCTAATACAGCAGGAAACGTGAGTGTGCTCAGAAAAAAAGAACCGTGTTTCCTATACATACGGACCATATCGAGTTCAACTCTGCTTGAAATTGATACAAAGCGAAGGTCCTCTAACATCCAATGATTCTCAGTTAAGATGAGAAACGTGTGAGCTTCGTGAACGATGTAGTTACTTTGAGCTGAAAAGTTACTGCCCTTACCTGAAACGAAGTATTGCTTGTAGGAAGACACAGAGCCTGGGATTTAACTCCATTTCTGAAGGGAAACAAACAACACAGTTCTCATCCATGGATCACACTCTCCTTTAGAGCAAGAAGCACGCTCTTGCTTTCTAGAGTCTCTAATACAGCAGGAAACATGTGTGTGCTCAGAAGAAAAGTACCGTGTAACCTATACACACGGACCATATCTAGTTCATCTCTGCTTGAAATTGATTCAAAGCAAAGTTCCTCTAACATCCAATGCTTCTCAGTTAAGGTGAGAAACATGTGAGGTTTGTGAACGATGTAGTTGGTTTGAGCTATAAAGTAGTTGCCCTTACCTGAAACGAAGTCTTGCTTTTAGGAAGACTCAGAGCCAGGGATTTAACTCCATTTCTGAAGTGAAACACACAACAGAGTTCTCATCCATTGATCACACTCTGCTTTAGAGCAAGAAGCATGCTCTAGCTTTCTAGAATCTCTAAGACAGCAGGAAACTTGAGTGTGCTGAGAACAAATGAAGGGTGTTTCCTACACATACGGATCATATGTAGTCCAACTCTGCTTCTGAAACTGATACAAAGCACTCATCCTCTAACATCCAATGCTTGTCAGTTAAGAAGAGAAACGTGTGAGCTTCCTGAACGATGTAGTTCCTTTGAGCTGAAAAGTTACTGCCCTTACCTGAAACGAAGTCTTGCTTGTAGGAAGACACAGAGCCTGGGATTTAACTCCATTTATGAAGGGAAACACAAAACAGAGTTCTCATCCATGGATCACACTCTGCTTTAGAGCAAGAAGCACGCTCTTGCTTTCTAGAGTCTCTAATACAGCAGGAAACATGTGTGTGCTCAGAAGAAAAGTACCGTGTAACCCATACACACGGACCATATCTAGTTCATCTCTGCTTGAAATTGATTCAAAGCAAAGTTCCTCTAACATCCAATGCTTCTCAGTTAAGGTGAGAAACGTGTGAGGTTTGTAAACGATGTAGATTGTTTGAGCTGAAAAGTGACTGCCCTTACCTGAAACAAAGTCTTGCTTGTAGGAAGACTCAGAGCCTTGGATTTAACTCCATTTCTGAAGGGAAGCACAGAACACAGTTCTCATCCATGGATCACACTCTGTTTTAGAGCAAGAAGCACTCTCTTGCTTTCTAGAGTCTCTAAGAGAGCAGGAAACATGAGTGTGATGCGAACAAAAGAAGGGTGTTTCCTACACATACGGACCATATCTAGTCCAACTCTGCTTCTGAAACTGAAACAAACCACAGGTCCTCTAACATCCAATGTTTGTCAGTTAAGATGAGAAACGTGTGAGCTTCGCGAACGATGTAGTTCTTTTGAGCTGAAAAGTGACTGCCCTTACCTGAAACTAAGTTTTGCTTGTAGGAAGAAACAGAGCCTGGGATTTACCTCCATTTCTGAAGGGAAACAAACAACACAGTTCTAATCTATGGATCACATTCTGCTTTAGATCAAGAAGCACGCTCTTGCTTTCTAGAGTCTCTAATACAGCAGGAAACGTGAGTGTGCTCAGAAGAAAAGAACCGTGTTTCCTATATATACAGACCATATCTAGTTCAACTCTGCTTGAAATTGATACAAAGCAAAGGTCCTCTAACATCCAGTGCTTCTCAGTTAAGATGAGAAACGTGTGAGCTTCGCGAACTATGTAGTTCGTTTGAGCTGTAAAGTAACTACCCTTACCTGAAACGAAGTCTTGCTTGTAGGAAGACTCAGAGCCAGGGATTTAACTCCATTTATGAAGTGAAACACACAACAGAGTTCTCATCCATTGATCACACTCTACTTTAGAGCAAGAAGCACGCTCTTGCTTTCTAGAATCTCCTAGACAGCAGGAAACTTGAGTGTGCTGAGAACAAATGAACGGTGTTTCCTACATATAGGGATCATATCTAGTCCAACTCTGCTTCTGAAACTGAAACAAACCACAGGTCCTCTATAATCCAATGCTTGTCAGTTAAGGTGAGAAACGTGTGAGCTTCGCAAACAGTGTAGTTCGTTTGAGCTGAAAAGTGACTGACCTTACCTGAAACGAAGTCTTGCTTGTAGTAAGACACATAGCCTGGGATTTAACTCCATTTCTGAAGAGAAACACACAGCAGAGTTCTCATCCATAGATCAAACTCTGCTTTAGAGCAAGAAGCACGGTCTTGCTTTCTAGAGTCTCTAATACAGCAGGAAACGTGAGTGTGCTCAGAAAAAAAGAACCGTGTTTCCTATACATTCGGACCATATCGAGTTCAACTCTGCTGAAATTGATACAAAGCGAAGGTCCTCTAACATCCAGTGATTCTCAGTTAAGATGAGAAACGTGTGAGCTTTGTGAACCATGTAGTTCGTTTGAGCTGTAAAGTAACTACCCTTACCTGAAATGAAGTCTTGCTTGTAGGAAGACTCAGAAACAGGGATTTAACTCCAAATCTGAAGTGAAACACACAAAATCGTTCTCATCCATGGATCAAACTCTGCTTGAGAACAAGAAGCACGGTCTTGATTTCTAGAGTCTCTAATATAGCAGGAAACATGAGTGTGCTCAGAAGAAAAGAACCGCGTTTCCTATACATACATACCATATCTAGTTCAACTCTGCTTGAAATTGATACAAAGCGAAGGTCCTCTAACATCCAATGCTTCTCAGTTAAGATGAGAAACGTGTGAGCTTCGCGAACTATGTAGTTCGTTTGAGCTGTAAAGTAACTACCCTTACCTGAAACGAAGTCTTGTTTGTAGGAAGACTCAGAGCCAGGGATTTAACTCCATTTATGAAGTGAAACACACAATAGAGTTCTCATCCATTGATCACACTCTACTTTAGAGCAAGAAGCACGCTCTTGCTTTCTAGAATCTCCTAGACAGCAGGAAACTTGAGTGTGCTGAGAACAAATGAACGGTGTTTCCTACACATACGGACCATATCTAGTCCAACTCTGCTTCTGAAACTGAAACAAACCACAGGTGCTCTAACATCCAATGCTTGTCAGTTTTGGTGAGAAACGTGTGAGCTTCCTGAACGATGTAGTTCCTTTGAGCTGAAAAGTTACTGCCCTTACCTGAAAGGAAGTCTTGCTTGTAGGAAGACACAGAGCCTGGGATTTAACTCCATTTATGAAGGGAAACACACAACACAGTTCTCAGCCATGGATCACATTCTGCTTTAGAGCAAGAAGCACGCTCTTGCTTTCTAGAGTCTCTAACAGAGCAGGAAACATGAGTGTGATAAGAACAAAAGACCTGTGTTGCTTAAACATACAAACCATATCTAGTCCAACTCTGCTTCTGAAACTGAAACAAACCACAGGTCCTCTAACATCCAATGTTTGTCAGTTAAGATGAGAAACGTGTGAGCTTCGCGAACGATGTAGTTCGTTTGAGCTGAAAAGTGACTGCCCTTACCTGAAACGAAGTTTTGCTTGTAGGAAGAAACAGAGCCTGGGATTTACCTCCATTTCTGAAGGGAAACAAACAACACAGTTCTCATCCATGGATCACACTCTGCTTTAGAGCAAGAAGCACGCTCTTGCTTTCTAGAATCTCTAATACAGCAGGAAACGTGAGTGTGCTCAGAAGAAAAGAACCGTGCTTCCTATACATACAGACCATATCTAGTTCAACTATGCTTGAAATTGATACAAAGCAAAGGTCCTCTAACATCCAATGCCTCTCAGTTAAGATGAGAAACATGTGAGCTTCGTGAACGATGTAGATTGTTTGAGCTGAAAAGTGACTGCCCTTACCTGAAACGAAATCTTGCTTGTAGGAAGACTCAGAGCCTTGGATTTAACTCCATTTCTCAAGGGAAACAAACACAATCGTTCTCACCCATGGTTCACACTCTACTTCAGAGCAAGAAGCACGCTCTTGCTTTCTAGAGTCTCTAACAGAGCAGGAAACATGAGTGTGATAAGAACAAAAGACCTGTGTTGCTTAAACATACAAACCATATCTAGTCCAACTCTGCTTCTGAAACTGAAACAAACCACAGGTCCTCTAACATCCAATGTTTGTCAGTTAAGATGAGAAACGTGTGAGCTTCGCGAACGATGTAGTTCGTTTGAGCTGAAAAGTGACTGCCCTTACCTGAAACGAAGTTTTGCTTGTAGGAAGAAACAGAGCCTGGGATTTACCTCCATTTCTGAAGGGAAACAAACAACACAGTTCTCATCCATGGATCACACTCTGCTTTAGAGCAAGAAGCACGCTCTTGCTTTCTAGAGTCTCTAATACAGCAGGAAACGTGAGTGTGCTCATAAAAAAAAATTGTGTTTCCTATACATACGGACCATATCTATTTCAACTCTGCTTGAAATTGATACAAAGCGAAGGTCCTCTAACATCCAATGCTTCTCAGTTAAGATGAGAAACGTGTGAACTTCGCAAAATATGAGGTTCGTTTGAGCTGTAAAGTAACTACCCTTACCTGAAACGAAGTCTTGCTTGTAGGAAGACTCAGAGCCAGGGATTTAACTCCATTTATGAAGTGAAACACACAACAGAGTTCTCATCCATTGATCACACTCTACTTTAGAGCAAGAAGCACACTCTTGCTTTCTAGAATCTCCTAGACAGCAGGAAACTTGAGTGTGCTGAGAACAAATGAATGGTGTTTCCTACACATAGGGACCATATCTAGTCCAACTCTGCTTCTGAAACTGAAACAAACCACAGGTCCTCTATAATCCAATGCTTGTCAGTTAAGGTGAGAAACGTGTGAGCTTCGCAAACAGTGTAGTTCGTTTGAGCTGAAAAGTGACTGACCTTACCTGAAACGAAGTCTTGCTTGTAGGAAGACACATAGCCTGGGATTTAACTCCATTTCTGAAGGGAAACACACAACACAGTTCTCAGCCATGGATCACATTCTGCTTTAGAGCAAGAAGCACGCTCTTGCTTTCTAGAGTCTCTAATACAGCAGGAAACGTGAGTGTGCTCAGAAAAAAAGAACCGTGTTTCCTATACATACGGACCATATCCAGTTCAACTCTGCTTGAAATTGATACAAAGCGAAGGTCCTCTAACATCCAATGATTCTCAGTTAAGATGAGAAACGTGTGAGCTTCGTGAACGAAGTAGTTCCTTTGAGCTGAAAAGTTACTGCCCTTACCTGAAACGAAGTATTGCTTGTAGGAAGACACAGAGCCTGGGATTTAACTCCATTTCTGAAGGGAAACAAACAACACAGTTCTCATCCATGGATCACACTCTGCTTTAGAGCAAGAAGCACGCTCTTGCTTTCTAGAGTCTCTAATACAGCAGGAAACGTGAGTGTGCTCAGAAAAAAAGAACCGTGTTTCCTATACATACGGACCATATCGAGTTCAACTCTGCTTGAAATTGATACAAAGCGAAGGTCCTCTAATATCCAATGATTCTCAGTTAAGATGAGAAACGTGTGAGCTTCATGAACAATATAGTTTGTTTGAGCTGTAAAGTAACTGGCCTTATCTGAAATGAAGTCTTGCTTGTAGGAAGACTCAGAAACAGGGATTTAACTCCATTTCTGAAGTGAAACACATAGAATCGTTCTCATCCATGGATCAAACTCTGCTTTAGAGCAAGAAGCACAGTCTTGCTTTCTAGAGTCTCTAATATAGCAGGAAACATGAGTGTGCTCAGAAGAAAAGAACCGTGTTTCCTATACATACAGACCATATCTAGTTCAACTCTGCTTGAAATTGATACAAAGCAAAGGTCCTCTAACATCCAATGCTTCTCAGTTAAGATGAGAAACGTGTGAGCTTCGCGAACTATGTAGTTCGTTTGAGCTGTAAAGTAACTACCCTTACCTGAAACGAAGTCTTGCTTGTAGGAAGACTCAGAGCCAGGGATTTAACTCCATTTATGAAGTGAAACACACAACAGAGTTCTCATCCATTGATCACACTCTACTTTAGAGCAAGAAGCACGCTCTTGCTTTCTAGAATCTCCTAGACAGCAGGAAACTTGAGTGTGCTGAGAACAAATGAACGGTGTTTCCTACACATACGGACCATATCTAGTCCAACTCTGCTTCTGAAACTGAAACAAACCACAGGTCCTCTATAATCCAATGCTTGTCAGTTAAGGTGAGAAACGTGTGAGCTTCGCAAACAATGTAGTTCGTTTGAGCTGAAAAGTTACTGCCCTTACCTGAAACGAAGTATTGCTTGTAGGAAGACACAGAGCCTGGGATTTAACTCCATTTATGAAGGGAAACACACAACACAGTTCTCAGCCATGGATCACATTCTGCTTTAGAGCAAGAAGCACGCTCTTGCTTTCTAGGGTCTCTAATACAGCAGTCAACATAAGTGTGCTCAGAAGAAAAGAACCGTGTTTCCTATACATACGGACCATATCGAGTTCAACTCTGCTTGAAATTGATACAAAGCGAAGGTCCTCTAACATCCAATGATTCTCAGTTAAGATGAGAAATGTGTGAGCTTCGTGAACGATGTAGTTCCTTTGAGCTGAAAAGTTACTGCCCTTACCTGAAACGAAGTATTGCTTGTAGGAAGACACAGAGCCTGGGATTTAACTCCATTTATGAAGGGAAACACACAACACAGTTCTCAGCCATGGATCACATTCTGCTTTAGAGCAAGAAGCACGCTCTTGCTTTCTAGGGTCTCTAATACAGCAGTCAACATAAGTGTGCTCAGAAGAAAAGAACCGTGTTTCATATACATACAGACCATATCTACTTCAACTCTGCTTGAAATTGATACAAAGCAAAGGTCCTCTAACATCCAATGCTTCTCAGTTAAGATGAGAAACATGTGAGCTTTGTGAACGATGTATTTGGTTTGAGCTATAAAGTAGTTGCCCTTACCTGAAACGAAGTCTTGCTTTTAGGAAGACTCAGAGCCAGGGATTTAACTCCATTTCTGAAGTGAAACACACAACAGAGTTCTCATCCATTGATCACACTCTGCTTTAGAGCAAGAAGCATGCTCTAGCTTTCTAGAATCTCTAAGACAGCAGGAAACTTGAGTGTGCTGAGAACAAATGAAGGGTGTTTCCTACACATACGGATCATATGTAGTCCAACTCTGCTTCTGAAACTGATACAAAGCACTCATCCTCTAACATCCAATGCTTGTCAGTTAAGAAGAGAAACGTGTGAGCTTCCTGAACGATGTAGTTCCTTTGAGCTGAAAAGTTACTGCCCTTACCTGAAACGAAGTCTTGCTTGTAGGAAGACACAGAGCCTGGGATTTAACTCCATTTATGAAGGGAAACAAAAAACAGAGTTCTCAGCCATGGATCACATTCTGCTTTAGAGCAAGAAGCACGCTCTTGCTTTCTAGAGTCTCTAATACAGCAGGAAACATGTGTGTGCTCAGAAGAAAAGTACCGTGTTACCTATACACACGGACCATATCTAGTCCATCTCTGCTTGAAATTGATTCAAAGCAAAGTTCCTCTAACATACAATGCTTCTCAGTTAAGGTGAGAAACGTGTGAGCTTTGTGAACGATGTAGATTGTTTGAGCTGAAAAGTGACTGCCCTTACCTGAAACAAAGTCTTGCTTGTAGGAAGACTCAGAAACAGGGATTTAACTCCATTTCTGAAGGGAAACACACAGAATCGTTCTCATCCATGGATCAAACTCTGCTTTAGAGCAAGATGCACGGTCTTGCTTTCTAGAGTCTCTAATATAGCAGGAAACATGAGTGTGCTCAGAAGAAAAGAACCGTGTTTCCTATACATAGAGACCATATCTAGTTCAACTCTGCTTGAAATTGATACAAAGCATAGGTCCTCTAACATCCAATGCTTCTCAGTTAAGATGAGAAACGTGTGAGCTTCGCGAACTATGAGGTTCGTTTGAGCTGTAAAGTAACTACCCTTACCTGAAACGAAGTCTTGCTTGTAGGAAGACTCAGAGCCAGGGATTTAACTCCATTTATGAAGTGAAACACACAACAGAGTTCTCATCCATTGATCACACTCTACTTTAGAGCAAGAAGCACGCTCTTGCTTTCTAGAATCTCCTAGACAGCAGGAAACTTGAGTGTGCTGAGAACAAATGAACGGTGTTTCCTACACATACGGACCATATCTAGTCCAACTCTGCTTCTGAAACTGAAACAAACCACAGGTCCTCTATAATCCAATGCTTGTCAGTTAAGGTGAGAAACGTGTGAGCTTCGCAAACAATGTAGTTCGTTTGAGCTGAAAAGTTACTGCCCTTACCTGAAACGAAGTATTGCTTGTAGGAAGACACAGAGCCTGGGATTTAACTCCATTTATGAAGGGAAACACACAACACAGTTCTCAGCCATGGATCACATTCTGCTTTAGAGCAAGAAGCACGCTCTTGCTTTCTAGGGTCTCTAATACAGCAGTCAACATAAGTGTGCTCAGAAGAAAAGAACCGTGTTTCATATACATACAGACCATATCTACTTCAACTCTGCTTGAAATTGATACAAAGCAAAGGTCCTCTAACATCCAATGCTTCTCAGTTAAGATGAGAAACATGTGAGCTTTGTGAACGATGTAGTTGGTTTGAGCTATAAAGTAGTTGCCCTTACCTGAAACGAAGTCTTGCTTTTAGGAAGACTCAGAGCCAGGGATTTAACCCCATTTATGAAGTGAAACACACAACAGAGTTCTCATCCATTGATCACACTCTGCTTTAGAGCAAGAAGCATGCTCTAGCTTTCGAGAATCTCTAAGACAGCAGGAAACTTGAGTGTGCTGAGAACAAATGAAGGGTGTTTCCAACACATACGGATCATATGTAGTCCAACTCTGCTTCTGAAACTGATACAAAGCACTCATCCTCTAACATCCAATGCTTGTCAGTTAAGAAGAGAAACGTGTGAGCTTCCTGAACGATGTAGATCCTTTGAGCTGAAAAGGTACTGCCCTTACCTGAAACGAAGTTTTGCTTGTAGGAAGACACAGAGCCTGGGATTTAACTCCATTTCTGAAGGGAAACAAACAACACAGTTCTCATCCATGGATCACACTCTGCTTTAGAGCAAGAAGCACGCTCTTGCTTTCTAGAGTCTCTAATACAGCAGGAAACGTGAGTGTGCTCAGAAAAAAAGTACCGTGTTTCCTATACATACGGACCATATCGAGTTCAACTCTGCTTGAAATTGATACAAAGCGAAGGTCCTCTAACATCCAATGATTCTCAGTTAAGATGAGAAACGTGTGAGCTTCGTGAACGATGTAGTTCGTTTGAGATGTAAAGTAACTACCCTTACCTGAAACGAAGTTTTGCTTGTAGGAAGACTCAGAGCCAGGGATTTAACTCCATTTATGAAGTGAAACACACAACAGAGTTCTCATCCATTGATCACACTCTACTTTAGAGCAAGAAGCACGCTCTTGCTTTCTAGAATCTCCTAGACAGCAGGAAACTTGAGTGTGCTGAGAACAAATGAACGGTGTTTCCTACACATACGGACCATATCTAGTCTAACTCTGCTTCTGAAACTGAAACAAACCACAGGTCCTCTATAATCCAATGCTTGTCAGTTAAGGTGAGAAACGTGTGAGCTTCGCAAACAGTGTACTTCCTTTTAGCTGAAAAGTGACTGACCTTACCTGCAACGAAGTCTTGCTTGTAGGAAGATACATAGCCTGGGATTTAACTCCATTTCTGAAGGGAAACACACAACACAGTTCTCAGCCATGGATCACATTCTGCTTTAGAGCAAGAAGCACGCTCTTGCTTTCTAGAGTCTCTAATACAGCAGGAAACGAGAGTGTGCTCAGAAAAAAAGAACCGTGTTTCCTATACATACGGACCATATCGAGTTCAACTCTGCTTGAAATTGATACAAAGCGAAGGTCCTCTAACATCCAATGATTCTCAGTTAAGATGAGAAACGTGTGAGCTTCGTGAACAATGTAGTTCCTTTGAGCTGAAAAGTTACTGCCCTTACCTGAAACGAAGTATTGCTTGTAGGAAGACACAGAGCCTGGGATTTAACTCCATTTATGAAGGGAAACACATAACACAGTTCTCAGCCATGGATCACATTCTGCTTTAGAGCAAGAAGCACGCTCTTGCTTTCTAGGGTCTCTAATACAGCAGTCAACATAAGTGTGCTCAGAAGAAAAGAACCGTGTTTCATATACATACAGACCATATCTACTTCAACTCTGCTTGAAATTGATACAAAGCAAAGGTCCTCTAACATCCAATGCTTCTCAGTTAAGATGAGAAACATGTGAGCTTTGTGAACGATGTAGTTGGTTTGAGCTATAAAGTAGTTGCCCTTACCTGAAACGAAGTCTTGCTTTTAGGAAGACTCAGAGCCAGGGATTTAACTCCATTTCTGAAGTGAAACACACAACAGAGTTCTCATCCATTGATCACACTCTGCTTTAGAGCAAGAAGCATGCTCTAGCTTTCTAGAATCTCTAAGACAGCAGGAAACTTGAGTGTGCTGAGAACAAATGAAGGGTGTTTCCTACACATACGGATCATATGTAGTCCAACTCTGCTTCTGAAACTGATACAAAGCACTCATCCTCTAACATCCAATGCTTGTCAGTTAAGAAGAGAAACGTGTGAGCTTCCTGAACGATGTAGTTCCTTTGAGCTGAAAAGTTACTGCCCTTACCTGAAACGAAGTCTTGCTTGTAGGAAGACACAGAGCCTGGGATTTAACTCCATTTATGAAGGGAAACAAAAAACAGAGTTCTCAGCCATGGATCACATTCTGCTTTAGAGCAAGAAGCACGCTCTTGCTTTCTAGAGTCTCTAATACAGCAGGAAACATGTGTGTGCTCAGAAGAAAAGTACCGTGTTACCTATACACATGGACCATATCTAGTTCATCTCTGCTTGAAATTGATTCAAAGCAAAGTTCCTCTAACATCCAATGCTTCTCAGTTAAGGTGAGAAACGTGTGAGCTTTGTGAACGATGTAGATTGTTTGAGCTGAAAAGTGACTGCCCTTACCTGAAACAAAGTCTTGCTTGTAGGAAGACTCAGAGCCTTGGATTTAACTCCATTTCTGAAGGGAAGCACAGAACACAGTTCTCATCCATGGATCACACTCTGTTTTACAGCAAGAAGCACTCTCTTGCTTTCTAGAGTCTATAAGAGAGCAGGAAACATGAGTGTGATGCGAAAAAAAGAAGGGTGTTTCCTACACATACGGACCATATCTAGTCCAACTCTGCTTCTGAAACTGAAACAAACCACAGGTCCTCTAACATCCAATGTTTGTCAGTTAAGATGAGAAACGTGTGAGCTTCGCGAACGATGTAGTTCTTTTGAGCTGAAAAGTGACTGCCCTTACCTGAAACGAAGTTTTGCTTGTAGGAATAAACAGAGCCTGGGATTTACCTCCATTTCTGAAGGGAAACAAACCAACACAGTTCTAATCTATGGATCACATTCTGCTTTAGAGCAAGAAGCACGCTCTTGCTTTCTAGAGTCTCTAATACAGCAGGAAACGTGAGTGTGCTCAGAAAAAAAGAACTTTGTTTCCTATACATACGGACCATATCGAGTTCAACTCTGCTTGAAATTGATACAAAGCTAAGGTCCTCTAACATCCAATGCTTCTCAGTTAAGATGAGAAACGTGTGAGCTTCGTGAATGATGTAGTTCGTTTGAGCTGTAAAGTAACTGGCCTTACCTGAAACAAAGTCTTGCTTGTAGGAAGACTCAGAAACAGGGATTTAACTCCATTTCTGAAGGGAAACACACAGAATCGTTCTCATCCATGGATCATACTCTGCTTTAGAGCAAGATGCACGGTCTTGCTTTCTAGAGTCTCTAATATAGCAGGAAACATGAGTGTGCTCAGAAGAAAAGTACCGTGTTTCCTATACATAGAGACCATATCTAGTTCAACTCTGCTTGAAATTGATACAAAGCAAAGGTCCTCTAACATCCAATGCTTCTCAGTTAAGATGAGAAACGTGTGAGCTTCGCGAACTATGAGGTTCGTTTGAGCTGTAAAGTAACTACCCTTACCTGAAACGAAGTCTTGCTTGTAGGAAGACTCAGAGCCAGGGATTTAACTCCATTTATGAAGTGAAACACACAACAGAGTTCTCATCCATTGATCACACTCTACTTTAGAGCAAGAAGCACGCTCTTGCTTTCTAGAATCTCCTAGACAGCAGGAAACTTGAGTGTGCTGAGAACAAATGAACGGTGTTTCCTACACATACGGACCATATCTAGTCCAACTCTGCTTCTGAAACTGAAACAAACCACAGGTCCTCTATAATCCAATGCTTGTCAGTTAAGGTGAGAAACGTGTGAGCTTCGCAAACAATGTAGTTCGTTTGAGCTGAAAAGTTACTGCCCTTACCTGAAACGAAGTATTGCTTGTAGGAAGACACAGAGCCTGGGATTTAACTCCATTTATGAAGGGAAACACACAACACAGTTCTCAGCCATGGATCACATTCTGCTTTAGAGCAAGAAGCACGCTCTTGCTTTCTAGGGTCTCTAATACAGCAGTCAACATAAGTGTGCTCAGAAGAAAAGAACCGTGTTTCATATACATACAGACCATATCTACTTCAACTCTGCTTGAAATTGATACAAAGCAAAGGTCCTCTAACATCCAATGCTTCTCAGTTAAGATGAGAAACATGTGAGCTTTGTGAACGATGTAGTTGGTTTGAGCTATAAAGTAGTTGCCCTTACCTGAAACGAAGTCTTGCTTGTAGGAAGACACAGAGCCTGGGATTTAACTCCATTTATGAAGGGAAACACACAACACGGTTCTCAGCCATGGATCACATTCTGCTTTAGAGCAAGAAGCACGCTCTTGCTTTCTAGAGTCTCTAACAGAGCAGGAAACATGAGTGTGATAAGAACAAAAGACCTGTGTTGCTTAAACATACAAACCATATCTAGTCCAACTCTGCTTCTGAAACTGAAACAAACCACAGGTCCTCTAACATCCAATGTTTGTCAGTTAAGATGAGAAACGTGTGAGCTTCGCGAACGATGTAGTTCGTTTGAGCTGAAAAGTGACTGCCCTTACCTGAAACGAAGTTTTGCTTGGAGGAAGAAACAGAGCCTGGGATTTACCTCCATTTCTGAAGGGAAACAAACAACACAGTTCTCATCCATGGATCACACTCTGCTTTAGAGCAAGAAGCACGCTCTTGCTTTCTAGAGTCTCTAATACAGCAGGAAACATGAGTGTGCTCAGAAAAAAAAATTGTGTTTCCTATACATACGGACCATATCTAGTTCAACTCTGCTTGAAATTGATACAAAGCGAAGGTCCTCTAACATCCAATGCTTCTCAGTTAAGATGAGAAACGTGTGAGCTTCGTGAACGATGTAGTTCGTTTGAGCTGTAAAGTAACTGGCCTTACCTGAAACGAAGTCTTCCTTGTAGGAAGACTCAGAAACAGGGATTTAACTCCATTTCTGAAGGGAAACACACAGAATCGTTCTCATCCATGGATCACACTCTGCTATAGAGCAAGAAGTACGGTCTTGCTTTCTAGAGACTCTAATATAGCAGGAAACATGAGTGTGCTCAGAAGAAAAGAACCGTGCTTCCTATACATACAGACCATATCTAGTTCAACTATGCTTGAAATTGATACAAAGCAAAGGTCCTCTAACATCCAATGCTTCTCAGTTAAGATGAGAAACGTGTGAGCTTCGTGAACGATGTAGATTGTTTGAGCTGAAAAGTGACTGCCCTTACCTGAAATGAAATCTTGCTTGTAGGAAGACTCAGAGCCTTGGATTTAACTCCATTTCTCAAGGGAAACAAACACAATCGTTCTCACCCATGGTTCACACTCTACTTCAGAGCAATAAGCACGCTCTTGCTTTCTAGAATCTCCTAGACAGCAGGAAACTTGAGTGTGCTGAGAACAAATGAACGGTGTTTCCTACACATACGGACCATATCTAGTCCAACTCTGCTTCTGAAACTGAAACAAATCACAGGTCCTCTATAATCAAATGCTTGTCAGTTAAGGTGAGAAACGTGTGAGCTTCGCAAACAATGTAGTTCATTTGAGCTGAAAAGTGACTGACCTTACCTGAAACGTAGTCTTGCTTGTAGGAAGACACATAGCCTGGGATTTAACTCCATTTCTGAAGGGAAACACAAAACAGAGTTCTCATCCATTGATCACACTCTGCTTTAGAGCAAGAAGCACGCTCTTGCTTTCTAGAGTCTCTAATACAGCAGGAAACATGTGTGTGCTCAGAAGAAAAGTACCGTGTTTCGTATACACACCGACCATATCTATTTCAACTCTGCTTGAAATTGATACAAAGCAAAGGTCCCCTAACATCCAATGCTTCTCAGTTAAGATGAGAAACATGTGAGCTTTGTGAACGATGTAGTTGGTTTGAGCTATAAAGTAGTTGCCCTTACCTGAAACGAAGTCTTGCTTTTAGGAAGACTCAGAGCCAGGGATTTAACCCCATTTCTGAAGTGAAACACACAACAGAGTTCTCATCCATTGATCACACTCTGCTTTAGAGCAAGAAGCATGCTCTAGCTTTCTAGAATCTCTAAGACAGCAGGAAACTTGAGTGTGCTGAGAACAAATGAAGGGTATTTCCTACACATACGGATCATATGTAGTCCAACTCTGCTTCTGAAACTGATACAAAGCACTCATCCTCTAACATCCAATGCTTGTCAGTTAAGAAGAGAAACGTGTGAGCTTCCTGAACGATGTAGTTCCTTTGAGCTGAAAAGTTACTGCTCTTACCTGAAACAAAGTCTTGCTTGTAGGAAGACTCAGAGCCTTGGATTTAACTCCATTTCTGAAGGGAAGCACACAACACAGTTCTCATCCATGGATCACAATCTGCTTTAGAGCAAGAAGCACACTCTTGCTTTCTAGAGTCTCTAAGAGAGCAGGAAACATGAGTGTGATGCGAACAAAAGAAGGGTGTTTCCTACACATACGGACCATATCTAGTCCAACTCTGCTTCTGAAACTGAAACAAACCACAGGTCCTCTAACATCCAATGTTTGTCAGTTAAGATGAGAAACGTGTGAGCTTCGCGAACGATGTAGTTCGTTTGAACTGAAAAGTGACTGCCCTTACCTGAAACGAAGTTTTGCTTGTAGGAAGAAACAGAGCCTGGGATTTACCTCCATTTCTGAAGGGAAACAAACAACACAGTTCTCATCCATGGATCACACTCTGCTTTAGAGCAAGCAGCACACTCTTGCTTTCTAGAGTCTCTAATACAGCAGGAAACGTGAGTGTGCTCAGAAAAAAAGAACCGTGTTTCCTATACATACGGACGATATCGAGTTCAACTCTGCTTGAAATTGATACAAAGCGAAGGTCCTCTAACATCCAATGCTTCTCAGTTAAGATGAGAAACGTGTGAGCTTCGTGAATGATGTTGTTCGTTTGAGCTGTAAAGTAAGTGGCCTTACCTGAAACGAAGTCCTGCTTGTAGGAAGACTCAGAAACAGGGATTTAACTCCATTTATGAAGTGAAACACACAACACAGTTCTCATCCATGGATCACACTCTGCTTTAGAGCAAGAAGCACGGTCTTGCTTTCTAGAGTCTCTAATAGAGCAGGAAACATGAGTGTGATGAGAACAAAAGAAGGGTGTTTCCTACACACGGATCATATCTAGTCCAACTCTTCTTCTGAAACTGAAACAAACCACAGGTCCTCTAACATCCAATGCTTGTCAGTTAAGATGAGAAACGTGTGAGCTTCCTGAACTAAGTAGTTTCTTTGAG
This sequence comes from Onychomys leucogaster, assembly GCA_949786385.1. Lineage (NCBI taxonomy): Eukaryota > Metazoa > Chordata > Mammalia > Rodentia > Cricetidae > Onychomys > Onychomys leucogaster. The sequence continues at coordinate 82,415 of CATKUP010000513.1, forward strand.
CTAAAAAGTTACTGCCCTTACCTGAAATGAAGTCTTGCTTGTAGGAAGACACAGAGCCTGGGATTTAACTACATTTATGAAGGGAAACACAAAACAGAGTTCTTATCCATTGATCACACTCTGCTTTAGAGCAAGAAGCACGCTCTTGCTTTCTAGAGTCTCTAATAGAGCAGGAAACATATATGTGCTCAGAAGAAAAGAACCGTGTTTCCTATACATACGGACCATATCTAGTTCAACTCTGCTTGAAATTGATACAAAGCAAAGTTCCTCTATCATCCAATGCTTCTCAGTTAAGATGAGAAATGTGTGAGCTTCGTGAACGATGTAGATTGTTTGAGCTGAAAAGTGACTGCCCTTACCTGAAACGAAGGTTTGCTTGTAGGAAGACACAGAGTCTGGGTTTTAACTCCATTTCTGAAGGGAAAAATACAACACAGTTCTCATCCATGGATCACACTCTGCTTTAGAGCTAGAAGCATGCTCTTGCTTTCTAGAATCTCTAAGAGAGCAGGAAACATGAGTGTGATGAGAACAAAAGAATGGTGTTTCCTACACATACGGACGATATCTAGTCCAACTCTGCTTCTGAAACTGAAACAAACCACAGGTCCTCTAACATCCAATGCTTGTCAGTTAAGATAAAAAACGTGTGAGCTTCCCGAACGATGTAGTTCGTTTGAGCTGAAAAGTGACTGCCCTTACCTGAAACGAAGTTTTGCTTGTAGGAAGAAACAGAGCCTGGGATTTACCTCCATTTCTGAAGGGAAACAAACAACACAGTTCTCATCCATGGATCACACTCTGCTTTAGAGCAAGCAGCACGCTCTTGCTTTCTAGAGTCTCTAATACAGCAGGAAACGTGAGTGTGCTCAGAAAAAAAGTACCGTGTTTCCTATACATACGGACCATATCGAGTTCAACTCTGCTGAAATTGATACAAAGCGAAGGTCCTCTAACATCCAATGATTCTCAGTTAAGATGAGAAACGTGTGAGCTTCGTGAACCATGTAGTTCGTTTGAGCTGTAAAGTAACTGGCCTTACCTGAAATGAAGTCTTGCTTGTAGGAAGACTCAGAAACAGGGATTTAACTCCATTTCTGAAGTGAAACACACAAAATCGTTCTCATCCATGGATCAAACTCTGCTTGAGAACAAGAAGCACGGTCTTGATTTCTAGATTCTCTAATATAGCAGGAAACATGAGTGTGCTCAGAAGAAAAGAACCGTGTTTCCTATACATACATACCATATCTAGTTCAACTCTGCTTGAAATTGATACAAAGCGAAGGTCCTCTAACATCCAATGCTTCTCAGTTAAGATGAGAAACGTGTGAGCTTCGCGAACTATGTAGTTCGTTTGAGCTGTAAAGTAACTACCCTTACCTGAAACGAAGTCTTGTTTGTAGGAAGACTCAGAGCCAGGGATTTAACTCCATTTATGAAGTGAAACACACAACAGAGTTCTCATCCATTGATCACACTCTACTTTAGAGCAAGAAGCACGCTCTTGCTTTCTAGAATCTCCTAGACAGCAGGAAACTTGAGTGTGCTGAGAACAAATGAACGGTGTTTCCTACACATACGGACCATATCTAGTCCAACTCTGCTTCTTAAACTGAAACAAACCACAGGTGCTCTAACATCCAATGCTTGTCTGTTTTGGTGAGAAACGTGTGAGCTTCCTGAACGATGTAGTTCCTTTGAGCTGAAAAGTTACTGCCCTTACCTGAAAGGAAGTCTTGCTTGTAGGAAGACACAGAGCCTGGGATTTAACTCCATTTATGAAGGGAAACACACAACACAGTTCTCAGCCATGGATCACATTCTGCTTTAGAGCAAGAAGCACGCTCTTGCTTTCTAGAGTCTCTAACAGAGCAGGAAACATGAGTGTGATAAGAACAAAAGACCTGTGTTGCTTAAACATACAAACCATATCTAGTCCAACTCTGCTTCTGAAACTGAAACAAACCACAGGTCCTCTAACATCCAATGTTTGTCAGTTAAGATGAGAAACGTGTGAGCTTCGCGAACGATGTAGTTCGTTTGAGCTGAAAAGTGACTGCCCTTACCTGAAACGAAGTTTTGCTTGGAGGAAGAAACAGAGCCTGGGATTTACCTCCATTTCTGAAGGGAAACAAACAACACAGTTCTCATCCATGGATCACACTCTGCTTTAGAGCAAGAAGCACGCTCTTGCTTTCTAGAGTCTCTAATACAGCAGGAAACGTGAGTGTGCTCAGAAAAAAAAATTGTGTTTCCTATACATACGGACCATATCTAGTTCAACTCTGCTTGAAATTGATACAAAGCGAAGGTCCTCTAACATCCAATGCTTCTCAGTTAAGATGAGAAACGTGTGAGCTTCGTGAACGATGTAGTTCGTTTGAGCTGTAAAGTAACTGGCCTTACCTGAAACGAAGTCTTCCTTGTAGGAAGACTCAGAAACAGGGATTTAACTCCATTTCTGAAGGGAAACACACAGAATCGTTCTCATCCATGGATCACACTCTGCTATAGAGCAAGAAGTACGGTCTTGCTTTCTAGAGTCTCTAATATAGCAGGAAACATGAGTGTGCTCAGAAGAAAAGAACCGTGTTTCCTATACATACAGACCATATCTAGTTCAACTCTGCTTGAAATTGATACAAAGCAAAGGTCCTCTAACATCCAATGCTTCTCAGTTAAGATTAGAAACGTGTGAGCTTCGCGAACTATGTAGTTCGTTTGAGCTGTAAAGTAACTACCCTTACCTGAAACGAAGTCTTGCTTGTAGGTAGACTCAGAGCCAGGGACTTAACTCCATTTATGAAGTGAAACACACAACAGAGTTCTCATCCATTGATCACACTCTACTTTAGAGCAATAAGCACGCTCTTGCTTTCTAGAATCTCTAATACAGCAGGAAACGTGAGTGTGCTCAGAAGAAAAGAACCGTGCTTCCTATACATACAGACCATATCTAGTTCAACTATGCTTGCAATTGATACAAAGCAAAGGTCCTCTAACATCCAATGCTTCTCAGTTAAGATGAGAAACGTGTGAGCTTCGTGAACGATGTAGATTGTTTGAGCTGAAAAGTGACTGCCCTTACCTGAAATGAAATCTTGCTTGTAGGAAGACTCAGAGCCTTGGATTTAACTCCATTTCTCAAGGGAAACAAACACAATCGTTCTCACCCATGGTTCACACTCTACTTCAGAGCAATAAGCACGCTCTTGCTTTCTAGAATCTCCTAGACAGCAGGAAACTTGAGTGTGCTGAGAACAAATGAACGGTGTTTCCTACACATACGGACCATATCTAGTCCAACTCTGCTTCTGAAACTGAAACAAATCACAGGTCCTCTATAATCAAATGCTTGTCAGTTAAGGTGAGAAACGTGTGAGCTTCGCAAACAATGTAGTTCATTTGAGCTGAAAAGTGACTGACCTTACCTGAAACGTAGTCTTGCTTGTAGGAAGACACATAGCCTGGGATTTAACTCCATTTCTGAAGGGAAACACAAAACAGAGTTCTCATCCATTGATCACACTCTGCTTTAGAGCAAGAAGCACGCTCTTGCTTTCTAGAGTCTCTAATACAGCAGGAAACATGTGTGTGCTCAGAAGAAAAGTACCGTGTTTCGTATACACACCGACCATATCTATTTCAACTCTGCTTGAAATTGATACAAAGCAAAGGTCCCCTAACATCCAATGCTTCTCAGTTAAGATGAGAAACATGTGAGCTTTGTGAACGATGTAGTTGGTTTGAGCTATAAAGTAGTTGCCCTTACCTGAAACGAAGTCTTGCTTGTAGGAAGACTCAGAGCCAGGGATTTAACCCCATTTCTGAAGTGAAACACACAACAGAGTTCTCATCCATTGATCACACTCTGCTTTAGAGCAAGAAGCATGCTCTAGCTTTCTAGAATCTCTAAGACAGCAGGAAACTTGAGTGTGCTGAGAACAAATGAAGGGTATTTCCTACACATACGGATCATATGTAGTCCAACTCTGCTTCTGAAACTGATACAAAGCACTCATCCTCTAACATCCAATGCTTGTCAGTTAAGAAGAGAAACGTGTGAGCTTCCTGAACGATGTAGTTCCTTTGAGCTGAAAAGTTACTGCTCTTACCTGAAACAAAGTCTTGCTTGTAGGAAGACTCAGAGCCTTGGATTTAACTCCATTTCTGAAGGGAAGCACACAACACAGTTCTCATCCATGGATCACAATCTGCTTTAGAGCAAGAAGCACACTCTTGCTTTCTAGAGTCTCTAAGAGAGCAGGAAACATGAGTGTGAAGCGAACAAAAGAAGGGTGTTTCCTACACATACGGACCATATCTAGTCCAACTCTGCTTCTGAAACTGAAACAAACCACAGGTCCTCTAACATCCAATGTTTGTCAGTTAAGATGAGAAACGTGTGAGCTTCGCGAACGATGTAGTTCGTTTGAACTGAAAAGTGACTGCCCTTACCTGAAACGAAGTTTTGCTTGTAGGAAGAAACAGAGCCTGGGATTTACCTCCATTTCTGAAGGGAAACAAACAACACAGTTCTCATCCATGGATCACACTCTGCTTTAGAGCAAGCAGCACGCTCTTGCTTTCTAGAGTCTCTAATACAGCAGGAAACGTGAGTGTGCTCAGAAAAAAAGAACCGTGTTTCCTATACATACGGACGATATCGAGTTCAACTCTGCTTGAAATTGATACAAAGCGAAGGTCCTCTAACATCCAATGCTTCTCAGTTAAGATGAGAAACGTGTGAGCTTCGTGAATGATGTTGTTCGTTTGAGCTGTAAAGTAAGTGGCCTTACCTGAAACGAAGTCCTGCTTGTAGGAAGACTCAGAAACAGGGATTTAACTCCATTTATGAAGTGAAACACACAACACAGTTCTCATCCATGGATCACACTCTGCTTTAGAGCAAGAAGCACGGTCTTGCTTTCTAGAGTCTCTAATAGAGCAGGAAACATGAGTGTGATGAGAACAAAAGAAGGGTGTTTCCTACACACGGATCATATCTAGTCCAACTCTTCTACTGAAACTGAAACAAACCACAGGTCCTCTAACATCCAATGCTTGTCAGTTAAGATGAGAAACGTGTGAGCTTCCTGAACTAAGTAGTTTCTTTGAGCTAAAAAGTTACTGCCCTTACCTGAAATGAAGTCTTGCTTGTAGGAAGACACAGAGCCTGGGATTTAACTACATTTATGAAGGGAAACACAAAACAGAGTTCTTATCCATTGATCACACTCTGCTTTAGAGCAAGAAGCACGCTCTTGCTTTCTAGAGTCTCTAATAGAGCAGGAAACATATATGTGCTCAGAAGAAAAGAACCGTGTTTCCTATACATACGGACCATATCTAGTTCAACTCTGCTTGAAATTGATACAAAGCAAAGTTCCTCTATCATCCAATGCTTCTCAGTTAAGATGAGAAATGTGTGAGCTTCGTGAACGATGTAGATTGTTTGAGCTGAAAAGTGACTGCCCTTACCTGAAACGAAGGTTTGCTTGTAGGAAGACACAGAGTCTGGGTTTTAACTCCATTTCTGAAGGGAAAAATACAACACAGTTCTCATCCATGGATCACACTCTGCTTTAGAGCTAGAAGCATGCTCTTGCTTTCTAGAATCTCTAAGAGAGCAGGAAACATGAGTGTGATGAGAACAAAAGAATGGTGTTTCCTACACATACGGACGATATCTAGTCCAACTCTGCTTCTGAAACTGATACAAACCACAGGTCCTCTAACATCCAATGCTTGTCAGTTAAGATAAAAAACGTGTGAGCTTCCCGAACGATGTAGTTCGTTTGAGCTGAAAAGTGACTGCCCTTACCTGAAACTAAGTTTTGCTTGTAGGAAGAAACAGAGCCTGGGATTTACCTCCATTTCTGAAGGGAAACAAACAACACAGTTCTCATCCATGGATCACACTCTGCTTTAGAGCAAGCAGCACGCTCTTGCTTTCTAGAGTCTCTAATACAGCAGGAAACGTGAGTGTGCTCAGAAAAAAAGAACCGTGTTTCCTATACATACGGACGATATCGAGTTCAACTCTGCTTGAAATTGATACAAAGCGAAGGTCCTCTAACATCCAATGCTTCTCAGTTAAGATGAGAAACGTGTGAGCTTCGTGAATGATGTTGTTCGTTTGAGCTGTAAAGTAAGTGGCCTTACCTGAAACGAAGTCCTGCTTGTAGGAAGACTCAGAAACAGGGATTTAACTCCATTTATGAAGTGAAACACACAACACAGTTCTCATCCATGGATCACACTCTGCTTTAGAGCAAGAAGCACGGTCTTGCTTTCTAGAGTCTCTAATATAGCAGGAAACGTGAGTGTGCTCAGAAGAAAAGTACCGTGTTTCCTATACATACAGACCATATCTAGTTCAACTCTGCTTGAAATTGATACAAAGCAAAGTTCCTCTATCATCAAATGCTTCTCAGTTAAGATGAGAATCGTGTGAGCTTCGTGAACGAAATAGATTGTTTGAGCTGAAATGTGACTGCCCTTACCTGAAACGAAGTCTTGCTTGTAGGAAGACTCAGAGCATGGGATTTAACTCCATTTCTGAAGGGAAACACACAGAATCGTTCTCATCCATGGATCACACTCTGCTTTAGAGCAAGAAGCACGGTCTTGCTTTCTAGGGTCTCTAATACAGCAGTCAACATAAGTGTGCTCAGAAGAAAAGAACCGTGTTTCATATACATACAGACCATATCTACTTCAACTCTGCTTGAAATTGATACAAAGCAAAGGTCCTCTAACATCCAATGCTTCTCAGTTAAGATGAGAAACATGTGAGCTTTGTGAACGATGTAGTTGGTTTGAGCTATAAAGTAGTTGCCCTTACCTGAAACGAAGTCTTGCTTTTAGGAAGACTCAGAGCCAGGGATTTAACCCCATTTATGAAGTGAAACACACAACAGAGTTCTCATCCATTGATCACACTCTGCTTTAGAGCAAGAAGCATGCTCTAGCTTTTGAGAATCTCTAAGACAGCAGGAAACTTGAGTGTGCTGAGAACAAATGAAGGGTGTTTCCAACACATACGGATCATATGTAGTCCAACTCTGCTTCTGAAACTGATACAAAGCACTCATCCTCTAACATCCAATGCTTGTCAGTTAAGAAGAGAAACGTGTGAGCTTCCTGAACGATGTAGTTCCTTTGAGCTGAAAAGTTACTGCCCTTACCTGAAACGAAGATTTGCTTGTAGGAAGAAACAGAGCCTGGGATTTACCTCCATTTCTGAAGGGAAACAAACAACACAGTTCTCATCCATGGATCACACTCTGCTTTAGAGCAAGAAGCACGCTCTTGCTTTCTAGAGTCTCTAATACAGCAGGAAACGTGAGTGTGCTCAGAAAAAAAGTACCGTGTTTCCTATACATACGGACCATATCGAGTTCAACTCTGCTGAAATTGATACAAAGCGAAGGTCCTCTAACATCCAATGATTCTCAGTTATGATGAGAAACGTGTGAGCTTCGTGAACCATGTAGTTCGTTTGAGCTGTAAAGTAACTGGCCTTACCTGAAATGAAGTCTTGCTTGTAGGAAGACTCAGAAACAGGGATTTAACTCCATTTCTGAAGTGAAACACACAAAATCGTTCTCATCCATGGATCAAACTCTGCTTGAGAACAAGAAGCACGGTCTTGATTTCTAGATTCTCTAATATAGCAGGAAACATGAGTGTGCTCAGAAGAAAAGAACCGTGTTTCCTATACATACATACCATATCTAGTTCAACTCTGCTTGAAATTGATACAAAGCGAAGGTCCTCTAACATCCAATGCTTCTCAGTTAAGATGAGAAACGTGTGAGCTTCGCGAACTATGTAGTTCGTTTGAGCTGTAAAGTAACTACCCTTACCTGAAACGAAGTCTTGTTTGTAGGAAGACTCAGAGCCAGGGATTTAACTCCATTTATGAAGTGAAACACACAACAGAGTTCTCATCCATTGATCACACTCTACTTTAGAGCAAGAAGCACGCTCTTGCTTTCTAGAATCTCCTAGACAGCAGGAAACTTGAGTGTGCTGAGAACAAATGAACGGTGTTTCCTACACATACGGACCATATCTAGTCCAACTCTGCTTCTTAAACTGAAACAAACCACAGGTGCTCTAACATCCAATGCTTGTCTGTTTTGGTGAGAAACGTGTGAGCTTCCTGAACGATGTAGTTCCTTTGAGCTGAAAAGTTACTGCCCTTACCTGAAAGGAAGTCTTGCTTGTAGGAAGACACAGAGCCTGGGATTTAACTCCATTTATGAAGGGAAACACACAACACAGTTCTCAGCCATGGATCACATTCTGCTTTAGAGCAAGAAGCACGCTCTTGCTTTCTAGAGTCTCTAACAGAGCAGGAAACATGAGTGTGATAAGAACAAAAGACCTGTGTTGCTTAAACATACAAACCATATCTAGTCCAACTCTGCTTCTGAAACTGAAACAAACCACAGGTCCTCTAACATCCAATGTTTGTCAGTTAAGATGAGAAACGTGTGAGCTTCGCGAACGATGTAGTTCGTTTGAGCTGAAAAGTGACTGCCCTTACCTGAAACGAAGTTTTGCTTGGAGGAAGAAACAGAGCCTGGGATTTACCTCCATTTCTGAAGGGAAACAAACAACACAGTTCTCATCCATGGATCACACTCTGCTTTAGAGCAAGAAGCACGCTCTTGCTTTCTAGAGTCTCTAATACAGCAGGAAACGTGAGTGTGCTCAGAAAAAAAAATTGTGTTTCCTATACATACGGACCATATCTAGTTCAACTCTGCTTGAAATTGATACAAAGCGAAGGTCCTCTAACATCCAATGCTTCTCAGTTAAGATGAGAAACGTGTGAGCTTCGTGAACGATGTAGTTCGTTTGAGCTGTAAAGTAACTGGCCTTACCTGAAACGAAGTCTTCCTTGTAGGAAGACTCAGAAACAGGGATTTAACTCCATTTCTGAAGGGAAACACACAGAATCGTTCTCATCCATGGATCACACTCTGCTATAGAGCAAGAAGTACGGTCTTGCTTTCTAGAGTCTCTAATATAGCAGGAAACATGAGTGTGCTCAGAAGAAAAGAACCGTGTTTCCTATACATACAGACCATATCTAGTTCAACTCTGCTTGAAATTGATACAAAGCAAAGGTCCTCTAACATCCAATGCTTCTCAGTTAAGATTAGAAACGTGTGAGCTTCGCTAACTATGTAGTTCGTTTGAGCTGTAAAGTAACTACCCTTACCTGAAACGAAGTCTTGCTTGTAGGTAGACTCAGAGCCAGGGACTTAACTCCATTTATGAAGTGAAACACACAACAGAGTTCTCATCCATTGATCACACTCTACTTTAGAGCAATAAGCACGCTCTTGCTTTCTAGAATCTCTAATACAGCAGGAAACGTGAGTGTGCTCAGAAGAAAAGAACCGTGCTTCCTATACATACAGACCATATCTAGTTCAACTATGCTTGCAATTGATACAAAGCAAAGGTCCTCTAACATCCAATGCTTCTCAGTTAAGATGAGAAACGTGTGAGCTTCGTGAACGATGTAGATTGTTTGAGCTGAAAAGTGACTGCCCTTACCTGAAATGAAATCTTGCTTGTAGGAAGACTCAGAGCCTTGGATTTAACTCCATTTCTCAAGGGAAACAAACACAATCGTTCTCACCCATGGTTCACACTCTACTTCAGAGCAATAAGCACGCTCTTGCTTTCTAGAATCTCCTAGACAGCAGGAAACTTGAGTGTGCTGAGAACAAATGAACGGTGTTTCCTACACATACGGACCATATCTAGTCCAACTCTGCTTCTGAAACTGAAACAAATCACAGGTCCTCTATAATCAAATGCTTGTCAGTTAAGGTGAGAAACGTGTGAGCTTCGCAAACAATGTAGTTCATTTGAGCTGAAAAGTGACTGACCTTACCTGAAACGTAGTCTTGCTTGTAGGAAGACACATAGCCTGGGATTTAACTCCATTTCTGAAGGGAAACACAAAACAGAGTTCTCATCCATTGATCACACTCTGCTTTAGAGCAAGAAGCACGCTCTTGCTTTCTAGAGTCTCTAATACAGCAGGAAACATGTGTGTGCTCAGAAGAAAAGTACCGTGTTTCGTATACACACCGACCATATCTATTTCAACTCTGCTTGAAATTGATACAAAGCAAAGGTCCCCTAACATCCAATGCTTCTCAGTTAAGATGAGAAACATGTGAGCTTTGTGAACGATGTAGTTGGTTTGAGCTATAAAGTAGTTGCCCTTACCTGAAACGAAGTCTTGCTTGTAGGAAGACTCAGAGCCAGGGATTTAACCCCATTTCTGAAGTGAAACACACAACAGAGTTCTCATCCATTGATCACACTCTGCTTTAGAGCAAGAAGCATGCTCTAGCTTTCTAGAATCTCTAAGACAGCAGGAAACTTGAGTGTGCTGAGAACAAATGAAGGGTATTTCCTACACATACGGATCATATGTAGTCCAACTCTGCTTCTGAAACTGATACAAAGCACTCAACCTCTAACATCCAATGCTTGTCAGTTAAGAAGAGAAACGTGTGAGCTTCCTGAACGATGTAGTTCCTTTGAGCTGAAAAGTTACTGCTCTTACCTGAAACAAAGTCTTGCTTGTAGGAAGACTCAGAGCCTTGGATTTAACTCCATTTCTGAAGGGAAGCACACAACACAGTTCTCATCCATGGATCACAATCTGCTTTAGAGCAAGAAGCACACTCTTGCTTTCTAGAGTCTCTAAGAGAGCAGGAAACATGAGTGTGATGCGAACAAAAGAAGGGTGTTTCCTACACATACGGACCATATCTAGTGCAACTCTGCTTCTGAAACTGAAACAAACCACAGGTCCTCTAACATCCAATGTTTGTCAGTTAAGATGAGAAACGTGTGAGCTTCGCGAACGATGTAGTTCGTTTGAACTGAAAAGTGACTGCCCTTACCTGAAACGAAGTTTTGCTTGTAGGAAGAAACAGAGCCTGGGATTTACCTCCATTTCTGAAGGGAAACAAACAACACAGTTCTCATCCATGGATCACACTCTGCTTTAGAGCAAGCAGCACGCTCTTGCTTTCTAGAGTCTCTAATACAGCAGGAAACGTGAGTGTGCTCAGAAAAAAAGAACCGTGTTTCCTATACATACGGACGATATCGAGTTCAACTCTGCTTGAAATTGATACAAAGCGAAGGTCCTCTAACATCCAATGCTTCTCAGTTAAGATGAGAAACGTGTGAGCTTCGTGAATGATGTTGTTCGTTTGAGCTGTAAAGTAAGTGGCCTTACCTGAAACGAAGTCCTGCTTGTAGGAAGACTCAGAAACAGGGATTTAACTCCATTTATGAAGTGAAACACACAACACAGTTCTCATCCATGGATCACACTCTGCTTTAGAGCAAGAAGCACGGTCTTGCTTTCTAGAGTCTCTAATAGAGCAGGAAACATGAGTGTGATGAGAACAAAAGAAGGGTGTTTCCTACACACGGATCATATCTAGTCCAACTCTTCTTCTGAAACTGAAACAAACCACAGGTCCTCTAACATCCAATGCTTGTCAGTTAAGATGAGAAACGTGTGAGCTTCCTGAACTAAGTAGTTTCTTTGAGCTAAAAAGTTACTGCCCTTACCTGAAATGAAGTCTTGCTTGTAGGAAGACACAGAGCCTGGGATTTAACTACATTTATGAAGGGAAACACAAAACAGAGTTCTTATCCATTGATCACACTCTGCTTTAGAGCAAGAAGCACGCTCTTGCTTTCTAGAGTCTCTAATAGAGCAGGAAACATATATGTGCTCAGAAGAAAAGAACCGTGTTTCCTATACATACGGACCATATCTAGTTCAACTCTGCTTGAAATTGATACAAAGCAAAGTTCCTCTATCATCCAATGCTTCTCAGTTAAGATGAGAAATGTGTGAGCTTCGTGAACGATGTAGATTGTTTGAGCTGAAAAGTGACTTCCCTTACCTGAAACGAAGGTTTGCTTGTAGGAAGACACAGAGTCTGGGTTTTAACTCCATTTCTGAAGGGAAAAATACAACACAGTTCTCATCCATGGATCACACTCTGCTTTAGAGCTAGAAGCATGCTCTTGCTTTCTAGAATCTCTAAGAGAGCAGGAAACATGAGTGTGATGAGAACAAAAGAATGGTGTTTCCTACACATACGGACGATATCTAGTCCAACTCTGCTTCTGAAACTGAAACAAACCACAGGTCCTCTAACATCCAATGCTTGTCAGTTAAGATAAAAAACGTGTGAGCTTCCCGAACGATGTAGTTCGTTTGAGCTGAAAAGTGACTGCCCTTACCTGAAACGAAGTTTTGCTTGTAGGAAGACACGGAGCCTGGGATTTAACTCAATATCTGAAGGGAAACATACAACACACTTCTCATCCATGGATCACAATCTGCTTTAGAGCAAGAAGCACGCTCTTGCTTTCTAGAGTCTCTAATACAGCAGGAAACGTGAGTGTGCTCAGAAGAAAAGAACCGTGCTTCCTATACATACAGACCATATCAAGTTCAACTATGCTTGAAATTGATACAAAGCAAAGGTCCTCTAACATCCAATGCTTCTCAGTTAAGATGAGAAACGTGTGAGCTTCGCGAACGATGTAGTTAGTTTGAGCTGTAAAGTAACTACCCTTACCTGAAACGAAGTCTTGGTTGTAGGAAGACTCAGAGCCAGGGATTTAACTCCATTTATGAAGTGAAACACACAATAGAGTTCTCATCCATTGATCACACTCTACTTTAGAGCAAGAAGCACGCTCTTGCTTTCTAGAATCTCCTAGACAGCAGGAAACTTGAGTGTGCTGAGAACAAATGAACGGTGTTTCCTACACATACAGACCATATCTAGTCCAACTCTGGTTCTGAAAGTGTAACAAACCACAGGTCCTCTAAAATCCAATGCTTGTCAGTTAAGGTGAGAAACGTGTGAGCTTCGCAAACAATGTAGTTCGTTTGAGCTGAAAAGCACACTCTTCTTTAGAGCAAGAAGCACGCTCTTGTTTTCTCGAGTGTCTAATAACAGGAAACGTGTATGTGCTCAGAACAAAAGAACTGTGTTTCCTACACATATGCACCATTGCTAGTTCAACTCTGCTTCTGAAACTTATACAAACCACTGGTCCTCTAAAAGACAATGCTTTACAGTTAAGAGCGAGAAACGTGTGAGATATGTGAACAATGAGCTTTGTTGGAGCTGAATGGTGACTGAGTTTACTTGAACCGAAGTCTAGCTTGTAGAAAGACACAGAGCCTGGGATTTAACTCCATTATTGAAGGGAAACGCAAAGCACAGTTCTCATCCATGAAGCACACTCTTTTTTAGAGCAAGAAGCACGCTCTTGATTTGTAGAATCTCTAATACAGCAGGAAACGTGTATGTGCTCAGAACAAATGAACTGTGCTTCCTACACATATGGACCATTGCTAGTTCAACTCTGCATCTGAAACTGATACAAACCACTGGTCCTCTAATAGACAATGCTTTACAGTTAAGAGCAAGAAACATGTGAGCCTAGAACGATGTAGCATTGTTTGAGCTGAAAGGTAACTGAGTTTACCATAAACGAAGTCTTGCTTGTAGGAAGAAACAGAGCCTGGGATTTAACTCCATTTCTGAAGGGAAACACACAGCACAGTGTTCATCCATGAAACACACCCTGCTTTAGATCACGAAGCACGCTCTTGCTTTCTAGAATCTCTAATACATCAGGAAACGTGAGTGTGGTCAGAAGAAAAGAACGGTGTTGCCTACACATACAGACCATATCTAGTTCAACTCTGCTTCTTAAACTGATAGAAACCACAGTTCCTCTAACATCCAATGCTTATCAGTTAAGAGCGAGAAACGTGTGAGCTACGTGAACGATGTAGTTTTGTTGGAGCTGAAATGTGACTGAGTTTACCTGAAAAGAATCATGCATGTAGAAAGACACGAAGCCTGGAATTTCACTCCATTTCTGAAGGGAAACACACAGCACAGTTCTCATGCATGAAACACATTCTGCATTAGGAGCAAGACACACACTCTTCCTTTTTAGAATCTCTAATAAAGCAGGTAAAGTGAGTGTGGTCAGAAGAAAAGAACGGTGTTTCCTACACATATGGTCCATTTCTAGTTCAACTCTGTTTCTGAAACTGATACAAACCACAGTTCCACTAATATCCATTGTTTTACAGTTAAGAGCGAGAAACGTGTGAGCTTCGTGAATGATCTAGTTTGTTTGAGCCTAAAGGTGACTGAGTTTACTTGAAAAGATGTCTTGCTTGTAGGAAGACACAGAGCCTGGGATTTAACTCCATTTCTGACGGGAAACACACAGCACAGTTCTTATCCATGAAACACAATCTGCTTTAGGAGCAAGACACACGCTCCTGCTTTTTAGAATCTCTAATAAAGCAGGTAAAGTGTGTGTGGAATGAAGAAAAGAACGGATTTCCTACACATACCGACCATATCTAGTTCAACTCTGCTTCTGAAACTGATAGGAACCACAGGTCCTCTAATATCCAATGCTTTACAGCTAAGAGCGAGAAACGTGCGAGATACGCGAACGATGTATTTTTGTGTGAGCTCAAAACTTACTGAGTCTACCTGAAACGATGTCTTGCTTGTAGGAAGACACAGAGCCTGTGATTTAACTCCATTTCTGAAGGGGAACACACAGCACAGTTCTCATTTATGAATCACACTCTGATTTAGGGCAGAAGCACGCTCTTGCTTTCTAGAGTCTCTAATTAAGCAGGAAACGTGTTGTGGTCAGAAGAAAAGAACGGTGGTTCCTACACATACAGACCATATCTAGTTCAACTCTGATTCTGAAAGTGACAGAAACCACACTACATCTAACATCCAATGCTTTTCAGTTAAGAGCGAGAAAAGTGTGAGCTACGTGAACGATGTAGTTTTCTTGGAGCTCAAAAGTGACTGAGTTTACCTGAAAAGAAGTCATGCTTGTAGAAAGACACGAAGCCTGGAATTTAACTCCATTTCTGAAGGGAAACACACAGCACAGTTCTCATGCATGAAACACTCTCTGCTTTAGAGCAAGAAGCACGGTCTTGATTTCTAGAGTCTCTAATAGAGCCAGAAACTAGAGTGTGCTCAAAAAAAGAACGGTGTTTCCTACACATACAGACCATATCTAGTTCAACTCTGCTTCTGAAACTGATATGAACCACAGGTCCTCTAATATCCAATGCTTTACAGATAATAGCGAAATACCTGTGAGCCTACAACGACGTCGCTTTCTTTGAGCTGAAAGGTGACTGAGTTTACCTGAACCAATGTCTAGCTTGTAGGAAGACACAGAGCCTGGGATTTAACTCCATTTCTGAAGGAAAAGACACAGCACAATTCTCATCCATGAAACACACTCTACTTTAGAGCAAGAAGCACGCTCTTGCTTTCTTGAATCTCTAATACAGCAGGAAACGTGACTGTGGTCAGAAGAAAAGAACGGTGTTTCCTACACATACAGACCATTTCTAGTTCAACTCTGCTTCTGAAACTGATACAAACCACAGTTACTCTAATATCCATTGCTTTACAGTTAAGCGCGAGAAACGTGTGAGCTTCGTGAATGATCTAGTTTGTTTGAGCCTAAAGGTGACTGAGTTTACTTGAAAAGATGTCTTGCTTGTAGGAAGACACAGAGCCTGGGATTTAACTCCAGTTCTGAAGGGAAACACACAGCAAAGTTCTCATCCATGAAGCACAGTCTTCTTTAGAGCAAGAAGCACGCTCTTGATTTCTAGAGTCTCTAATAGCAAAACGTGAGTGTGGTCAGAACAAAAGAATGGTGTTTCCTAAACATAGAGACCATATCTAGTTCAAATATGATTCTGAAACTGATACAAACCACAGTTCCTCTAATATCCAATGCTTTACAGTTAAGAGCGAGAAACGTGTGAGATACGTGAACGATGAGCTTTGTTGGAGCTGAAAGGTGACTGAGTTTACTTGAACCGAAGTCTAGCTTGTAGGAAGACACAGATGCTGGGATTTAACTCCATTTCTGAAGGGAAACACACAGCCCAGTTCTCATCCATGAAACACAATCTGCTTTAGGAGCAAGACTCATGCTCCTGCTTTTTAGAATCTCTAATGAAGCAGGTAAAGTGTGTGTGGAATGAAGAAAAGAACGGTGTTTCCTACACAGACGGACCATATCTAGTTCAACTCTGCTTCTGAAACTGATAGGAACCACAGGTCCTCTAATATCCAATGCTTTACAGCTAAGAGCGAGAAACGTGTGAGATACGCGAACGATGTATTTTTGTGTGAGCTGAATACTGACTGAGTCTACCTGAAACGATGTCTTGCTTGTAGGAAGACACAGAGCCTGTGATTTAACTCCATTTCTGAAGGGGAACACACAGCACAGTTCTCATTTATGAATCACACTCTGATTTAGGGCAGAAGCACGCTCTTGCTTTCTAGAGTCTCTAATTAAGCAGGAAACGTGTTGTGGTCAGAAGAAAAGAACGGTGGTTCCTACACATATGGTCCATTTCTAGTTCAACTCTGTTTCTGAAACTGATACAAACCACAGTTCCACTAATATCCATTGTTTTACAGTTAAGAGCGAGAAACGTGTGAGCTTCGTGAATGATCTAGTTTGTTTGAGCCTAAAGGTGACTGAGTTTACTTGAAAAGATGTCTTGCTTGTAGGAAGACACAGAGCCTGGGATTTAACTCCATTTCTGACGGGAAACACACAGCACAGTTCTTATCCATGAAACACAATCTGCTTTAGGAGCAAGACACACGCTCCTGCTTTTTAGAATCTCTAATAAAGCAGGTAAAGTGTGTGTGGAATGAAGAAAAGAACGGATTTCCTACACATACCGACCATATCTAGTTCAACTCTGCTTCTGAAACTGATAGGAACCACAGGTCCTCTAATATCCAATGCTTTACAGCTAAGAGCGAGAAACGTGCGAGATACGCGAACGATGTATTTTTGTGTGAGCTCAAAACTTACTGAGTCTACCTGAAACGATGTCTTGCTTGTAGGAAGACACAGAGCCTGTGATTTAACTCCATTTCTGAAGGGGAACACACAGCACAGTTCTCATTTATGAATCACACTCTGATTTAGGGCAGAAGCACGCTCTTGCTTTCTAGAGTCTCTAATTAAGCAGGAAACGTGTTGTGGTCAGAAGAAAAGAACGGTGGTTCCTACACATACAGACCATATCTAGTTCAACTCTGATTCTGAAAGTGACAGAAACCACACTACATCTAACATCCAATGCTTTTCAGTTAAGAGCGAGAAAAGTGTGAGCTACGTGAACGATGTAGTTTTCTTGGAGCTCAAAAGTGACTGAGTTTACCTGAAAAGAAGTCATGCTTGTAGAAAGACACGAAGCCTGGAATTTAACTCCATTTCTGAAGGGAAACACACAGCACAGTTCTCATGCATGAAACACTCTCTGCTTTAGAGCAAGAAGCACGGTCTTGATTTCTAGAGTCTCTAATAGAGCCAGAAACTAGAGTGTGCTCAAAAAAAGAACGGTGTTTCCTACACATACAGACCATATCTAGTTCCACTCTGCTTCTGAAACTGATATGAACCACAGGTCCTCTAATATCCAATGCTTTACAGATAATAGCGAAATACCTGTGAGCCTACAACGACGTCGCTTTCTTTGAGCTGAAAGGTGACTGAGTTTACCTGAACCAATGTCTAGCTTGTAGGAAGACACAGAGCCTGGGATTTAACTCCATTTCTGAAGGAAAAGACACAGCACAATTCTCATCCATGAAACACACTCTACTTTAGAGCAAGAAGCACGCTCTTGCTTTCTTGAATCTCTAATACAGCAGGAAACGTGACTGTGGTCAGAAGAAAAGAACGGTGTTTCCTACACATACAGACCATTTCTAGTTCAACTCTGCTTCTGAAACTGATACAAACCACAGTTACTCTAATATCCATTGCTTTACAGTTAAGCGCGAGAAACGTGTGAGCTTCGTGAATGATCTAGTTTGTTTGAGCCTAAAGGTGACTGAGTTTACTTGAAAAGATGTCTTGCTTGTAGGAAGACACAGAGCCTGGGATTTAACTCCAGTTCTGAAGGGAAACACACAGCAAAGTTCTCATCCATGAAGCACAGTCTTCTTTAGAGCAAGAAGCACGCTCTTGATTTCTAGAGTCTCTAATAGCAAAACGTGAGTGTGGTCAGAACAAAAGAATGGTGTTTCCTAAACATAGAGACCATATCTAGTTCAAATATGATTCTGAAACTGATACAAACCACAGTTCCTCTAATATCCAATGCTTTACAGTTAAGAGCGAGAAACGTGTGAGATACGTGAACGATGAGCTTTGTTGGAGCTGAAAGGTGACTGAGTTTACTTGAACCGAAGTCTAGCTTGTAGGAAGACACAGATGCTGGGATTTAACTCCATTTCTGAAGGGAAACACACAGCCCAGTTCTCATCCATGAAACACAATCTGCTTTAGGAGCAAGACTCATGCTCCTGCTTTTTAGAATCTCTAATGAAGCAGGTAAAGTGTGTGTGGAATGAAGAAAAGAACGGTGTTTCCTACACAGACGGACCATATCTAGTTCAACTCTGCTTCTGAAACTGATAGGAACCACAGGTCCTCTAATATCCAATGCTTTACAGCTAAGAGCGAGAAACGTGTGAGATACGCGAACGATGTATTTTTGTGTGAGCTGAATACTGACTGAGTCTACCTGAAACGATGTCTTGCTTGTAGGAAGACACAGAGCCTGTGATTTAACTCCATTTCTGAAGGGGAACACACAGCACAGTTCTCATTTATGAATCACACTCTGATTTAGGGCAGAAGCACACTCTTACTTTCTAGAGTCTCTAATTAAGCAGGAAACGTGTTGTGGTCAGAAGAAAAGAACGGTGGTTCCTACACATACCGACCATATCTAGTTCAACTCTGATTCTGAAAGTGACAGAAACCACACTACGTCTAACATCCAATGCTTTTCAGTTAAGAGCGAGAAACGTGTGAGCTACGTGAACGATGTAGTTTTCTTGGAGCTGAAAAGTGACTGAGTTTACCTGAAAAGAAGTCATGCTTGTAGAAAGACACGAAGCCTGGAATTTAACTCCATTTCTGAAGGGAAACACACAGCACAGTTCTCATGCTTGAAACACTCTCTGCTTTAGAGCAAGAAGCACGGTCTTGATTTCTAGAGTCTCTAATAGAAGCAGAAACTAGAGTGTGCTGAAAAAAAAAACGGTGTTTCCTACACATACAGACCATATCTAGTTCAACTCTGCTTCTGAAACTGATACGAACCACAGGTCCTCTAATATCCAATGCTTTACAGTTAAGAGCGAGAAATGTGTGAGCCTAGAACGATGTAGCTTTGTTGAGCTGAAAGGTGACTGAGTTATCCTGAACCGAAGTCCAGCATGCAGGAAGACACAGAGCCTGGGATTTAACTCCATTTCAGAAGGGAAACACACAGCACAGTTCTCATCCATGAAACACACTCTGGTTTAGAGCAAGAAGCACACTCTTGATTTCTAGAGTCTCTAATAGCAGGAAACGTGAGTGTGCTCAGAACAAAAGAACTGTGTTTCCTTCACATACGGACCATTGCTAGTTCAACTCTGCTTCTGAAACTGATACAAAGCACTGGTCCTCTAATAGACAATGCTTTACACTTAAGAGCGAGAAACGTGTGAGATACGTAAACGATGTAGCATTTTTTGAGCTCAAAATTGACTGAGTTTACATGAAACGAAGTCTTGCTTGTAGGAAGACACAGAGCCTGGGATTGAACTCCATTTCTGAAGGGGAACACACAGCACAGTTCTCATTTATGAAACACAGTCTGCCTTAGAGCAAGAAGCACGCTCTTGATGTCTAGATTCTCTAATAAAGCAGGAAAAGTGTGTGTGGTCAGAACAAAAGAACGGAGTTTCCTACACATAGAGACCATTTCTAGTTCAACTCTGATTCTGAAAGTGATACAAACCACACTTCCTCTAACATCCAATGCTTTTCAGTTTAGAGCGAGAAACGTGTGAGGTACGAGAACGATGTTGTTTCGTTGGAGCTGAAATATGAATGAGTTTACCTTAAACGAAGACTTGCTTATAGGAAGACACAGAGCCTGGGATTTAACTCCATTTCTGAAGGGAAACACAAAGCACAGTTCTCATCCATGAAACACACTCTGCTTTATGAGCAAGAAGCACGTTCCTGCTTTTTAGAATCGCTAATAAAGCAGGTAAAGTGTGTGTGGTCAGAAGAAAAGAACTGTGTTTCCTACAAATACGGCCCATTGCTAGTTCAACTCTGCTCCTGAAACTGATACAAACCACTGGTCCTCTAATGGACAATGCTTTACAGTTAAGAGCAAGAAACATGTGAGCCTAGAACGATGTAGCTTTGTTTGAGCTGCAAGGTGACTGAGTTTACCTTAAACGAAGTCTTGCTTGTAGGAAGAAACAGAGCCTGGGATTAAACTCCATTTCTGAAGGGAAACTCACAGCAAAGTTCTCTTCCATGAAACACATCCTGCTTTAGAGCACGTAGCACGCTCTTGCTTTCTAGAATCTCTAATACAGCAGGAAACGTGAGTGTGGTCAGAAGAAAAGAACAGTGATTCCTACACAAACAGACCATATCTAGTTCAACTCTGCTTCTGAAACTGATAGTAACCACAGTTCCTCTCACATCCAATGCTGTTCATTTAATAGCGAGAAACGTGTGAGCTACGTGAACAATGTTGTTTCATTGGAGATGAAATGTGACTGAGTTTACCTGAAAAGATGTCTTGCTTGTTGGAAGACACAGAGCCTGGGATTTAACTCCATTACTGATGGGAAACGCACAGCACAGTTCTCATCCATGAAGCACACTCTTCTTTAGAGCAAGAAGCACGCTCTTGTTTTCTCGAGTCTCTAATAACAGGAAATATGTATGTGCTCAGAACAAAAGAACTGTGTTTCCTACACATATGGACCATTGCTAGTTCAACTCGGCTTCTGAAACTTATACAAACCACTGGTCCTCTAAAAGACAATGCTTTACAGTTAAGAGCGAGAAACGTGTGAGATATGTGAACAATGAGCTTTGTTGGAGCTGAATGGTGACTGAGTTTACTTGAACCGAAGTCTAGCTTGTAGAAAGACACAGAGCCTGGGATTTAACTCCATTATTGAAGGGAAACGCAAAGCACAGTTCTCATCCATGAAGCACACTCTTCTTTAGAGCAAGAAGCACGCTCTTGATTTCTAGAATCTCTAATACAGCAGGAAACGTGTATGTGCTCAGAACAAAAGAACTGTGCATCCTACACATATGGACCATTGCTAGTTCAACACTGCGTCTGAAACTGATACAAACCACTGGTCCTCTAATAGACAATGCTTTACAGTTAAGAGCGAGAAACGTGTGAGATACGTGAACGATGTAGCTTTGTTTGAGCTGAAAACTGACTGAGTTTACCTGAAACGAATTCTTGCATGTAGGAAGACACAGAGCCTGGGATTTAACTCCATTTCTGAAGGAAAATACACAGCACAGTTCTCATCCATGAAACACACTCTGCTTTAGAGCAAGAAGCACGCTCTTGATTTCTAGAGTCTCTAATAGAGCCAGAAACTTGAGGGTGCTCAGAAAAAAAGAACGGTGTTTCCTAGATATAAGGACCATTCCTAGTTCAACTCTGCTTCTGAAATTGATACAAACCACAGGCCCTCTAACATCCAATGCTTTACAGTTAAGAGCAAGAAACATGTGAGCCTAGAACGATGTAGCATTGTTTGAGCTGAAAGGTAACTGAGTTTACCATAAACGAAGTCTTGCTTGTAGGAAGAAACAGAGCCTGGGATTTAACTCCATTTCTGAAGGGAAACACACAGCACAGTGCTCATCCATGAAACACACCCTGCTTGCTTTAGATCACGAAGCACGCTCTTGCTTTCTAGAATCTCTAATACATCAGGAAACGTGAGTGTGGTCAGAAGAATGAACGGTGTTGCCTACACATACAGACCATATCTAGTTCAACTCTGCTTCTGAAACTGATAGAAACCACAGTTCCTCTAACATCCAATGCTTATCAGTTAAGAGCGAGACACGTGTGAGCTACGTGAACGATGTAGTTTTGTTGGAGCTGAAATGTGACTGAGTTTACCTGAAAAGAATCATGCATGTAGAAAGACACGAAGCCTGGAATTTAACTCCATTTCTGAAGGGAAACACACAGCACAGTTCTCATGCATGAAACACTCTCTGCTTTAGAGCAAGAAGCACGGTCTTGATTTCTAGAGTCTCTAATAGAGCCAGAAACTAGAGTGTGCTCAAAAAAAGAACGGTGTTTCCTACACATACAGACCATATCTAGTTCAACTCTGCTTCTGAAACTGATATGAACCACAGGTCCTCTAATATCCAATGCTTTACAGTTAAGAGCGAAATACGTGTGAGCCTACAACGACGTAGCATTCTTTGAGCTGAAAGTTGACTGAGTTTACCTGAACCAATGTCTAGCTTGTAGGAAGACACAGAGCCTGGGATTTAACTCCATTTCTGAAGGAAAAGACACAGCACAATTCTCATCCATGAAACACACTCTGCTTTACAGCAAGAAGCACGCTCTTGCTTTCTTGAATCTCTAATACAGCAGGAAACGTGACTGTGGTCAGAAGAAAAGAACGGTGTTTCCTACACATACAGACCATTTCTAGTTCAACTCTGCTTCTGAAACTGATAGAAACCACAGGTCCTCTAATATCCAATGCTTTACAGTAAAGAGCGAGAAACGTGTGAGCCTAGAACGATGTAGCTTTGTTTGAGCTGAAAGGTGACTGAGTTATCCTGAACCGAAGTCCAGCTTGTAGGAAGACACAGAGCCTGGGATTTAACACCATTTGTGAAGGGAAACACACAGCACAGTTCTCATCCATGAAACACAGTCTGGTTTAGAGTAAGAAGCAATCTCTTGATTTCTAGAGTCTATAATACAGCAAGAAGCGTGAGTGTGATCAGAACAAAAGACCTTTGGTTCCTACACATACAGACCATATCTATTTCAACTCTGCTTGTGAAATTGATAGAAACCACAGTTCCTCTAACATCCAATGCTTATCAGTTAAGAGTGACAAACGTGTGAGCTATGTGAACGATGTAGTTTTGTTGGAGCTGAAATGTGACTGAGTTTACCTGAACTGAAGCCTAGATTGTAGGAAGACACAGAGCCTGGAATTGAACTCCATTTCTGAAGGGAAACACACAGCACAGTTCTCATCCATGAAGCACACTCTTCTTTAGAGCAAGAAGCACGCTCTTGTTTTCTCGAGTCTCTAATAACAGGAAACGTGTATGTGCTCAGAACAAAAGAACTGTGTTTCCTACACATATGGACCATTGCTAGTTCAACTCTGCTTCTGAAACTTATACAAACCACTGGTCCTCTAAAAGACAATGCTTTACAGTTAAAAGCGAGAAACGTGTGAGATATGTGAACAATGAGCTTTGTTGGAGCTGAATGGTGACTGAGTTTACTTGAACCTAAGTCTAGCTTGTAGAAAGACACAGAGCCTGGGATTTAACTCCATTTCTGAAGGGAAACACACAGCACAGTTCTCATCCATGAAGCACACTCTTCTTTAGAGCAAGAAGCATGCTCTTGATTTCTAGAATCTCTAATACAGCAGGAAACGTGTATGTGCTCAGAACAAAAGAACTGTGCATCCTACACATATGGACCATTGCTAGTTCAACACTGCGTCTGAAACTGATACAAACCACTGGTCCTCTAATAGACAATGCTTTACAGTTAAGAGCGAGAAACGTGTGAGATACGTGAACGATGTAGCTTTGTTTGAGCTGAAAACTGACTGAGTTTACCTGAAACGAATTCTTGCTTGTAGGAAGACACAGAGCCTGGGATTTAACTCCATTTCTGAAGGAAAATACACAGCACAGTTCTCATCCATGAAACACACTCTGCTTTAGAGCAAGAAGCACGCTCTTGATTTCTAGAGTCTCTAATAGAGCCAGAAACTTGAGGGTGCTCAGAAAAAAAGAACGGTGTTTCCTAGATATAAGGACCATTCCTAGGTCAACTCTGCTTCTGAAACTGATACAAACCACAGGCCCTCTAACATCCAATGCTTTACAGTTAAGAGCAAGAAACATGTGTGCCTAGAACGATGTAGCATTGTTTGAGCTGAAAGGTAACTGAGTTTACCATAAACGAAGTCTTGCTTGTAGGAAGAAACAGAGCCTGGGATTTAACTCCATTTCTGAAGGGAAACACACAGCACAGTTTTCATCCATGAAACACACCCTGCTTTAGATCACGAAGCACGCTCTTGCTTTCTAGAATCTCTAATACGTCAGGAAACGTGAGTGTGGTCAGAAGAAAAGAACGGTGTTGCCTACACATACAGACCATATCTAGTTGAACTCTGCTTCTGAAACTGATAGAAACCACAGTTCCTCTAACATCCAATGCTTATCAGTTAAGAGCGAGAAACGTGTGAGCTACGTGAACGATGTAGTTTTGTTGGAGCTGAAATGTGACTGAGTTTACCTGAAAAGAATCATGCATGTAGAAAGACACGAAGCCTGGAATTTAACTCCATTTCTGAAGGGAAACACACAGCACAGTTCTCATGCATGAAACACATTCTGCATTAGGAGCAAGACACACACTCTTCCTTTTTAGAATCTCTAATAAAGCAGGTAAAGTGAGTGTGGTCAGAAGAAAAGAACGGTGTTTCCTACACATATGGTCCATTTCTAGTTCAACTCTGCTTCTGAAACTGATACAAACCACAGTTCCACTAATATCCATTGCTTTACAGTTAAGAGCGAGAAACGTGTGAGCTTCGTGAATGATCTAGTTTGTTTGAGCCTAAAGGTGACTGAGTTTACTTGAAAAGATGTCTTGCCTGTAGGAAGACACAGAGCCTGGGATTTAACTCCATTTCTGACGGGAAACACACAGCACAGTTCTCATCCATGAAACACAATCTGCTTTAGGAGCAAGACACACGCTCCTGCTTTTTAGAATCTCTAATAAAGCAGGTAAAGTGTGTGTGGAATGAAGAAAAGAACGGATTTCCTACACATACCGACCATATCTAGTTCAACTCTGCTTCTGAAACTGATAGGAACCACAGGTCCTCTAATATCCAATGCTTTACAGCTAAGAGCGAGAAACGTGTGAGATACGCGAACGATGTATTTTTGTGTGAGCTCAAAACTTACTGAGTCTACCTGAAACGATGTCTTGCTTGTAGGAAGACACAGAGCCTGTGATTTAACTCCATTTCTGAAGGGGAACACACAGCACAGTTCTCATTTATGAATTACACTCTGATTTAGGGCAGAAGCACGCTCTTGCTTTCTAGAGTCTCTAATTAAGCAGGAAACGTGTTGTGGTCAGAAGAAAAGAACGGTGGTTCCTACACATACAGACCATATCTAGTTCAACTCTGATTCTGAAAGTGACAGAAACCACACTACATCTAACATCCAATGCTTTTCAGTTAAGAGCGAGAAACGTGTGAGCTACGTGAACGATGTAGTTTTCTTGGAGCTGAAAAGTGACTGAGTTTACCTGAAAAGAAGTCATGCTTGTAGAAAGACACGAAGCCTGGAATTTAACTCCATTTCTGAAGGGAAACACACAGCACAGTTCTCATGCATGAAACACTCTCTGCTTTAGAGCAAGAAGCACGGTCTTGATTTCTAGAGTCTCTAATAGAGCCAGAAACTAGAGTGTGCTCAAAAAAAGAATGGTGTTTCCTACACATACAGACCATATCTAGTTCAACTCTGCTTATGAAACTGATATGAACCACAGGTCCTCTAATATCCAATGCTTTACAGTTAATAGCGAAATACGTGTGAGCCTACAACGACGTAGCTTTCTTTGAGCTGAAAGTTGACTGAGTTTACCTGAACCAATGTCTAGCTTGTAGGAAGACACAGAGCCTGGGATTTAACTCCATTTCTGAAGGAAAAGACACAGCACAATTCTCATCCATGAAACACACTCTGCTTTAGAGCAAGAAGCACGCTCTTGCTTTCTTGAATCTCTAATACAGCAGGAAACGTGACTGTGGTCAGAAGAAAAGAACGGTGTTTCCTACACATACAGACCATTTCTAGTTCAACTCTGCTTCTGAAACTGATACGAACCACAGGTCCTCTAATATCCAATGCTTTACAGTAAAGAGCGAGAAACGTGTGAGCCTAGAACGATGTAGCTTTGTTTGAGCTGAAAGGTGACTGAGTTATCCTGAACCGAAGTCCAGCTTGTAGGAAGACACAGAGCCTGGGATTTAACACCATTTGTGAAGGGAAACACACAGCACAGTTCTCATCCATGAAACGCAGTCTGCTTTAGAGTAAGAAGCAATCTCTTGATTTCTAGAGTCTATAATACAGCAAGAAACGTGAGTGTGATCAGAACAAAAGAACTTTGGTTCCTACACATATAGACCATATCTATTTCAACTCTGCTTCTGAAATTGATAGAAACCACAGTTCCTCTAACATCCAATGCTTATCAGTTAAGAGTGAGAAACGTGTGAACTATGTGAACGATGTAGTTTTGTTGGAGCTGAAAGGTGACTGAGTTTACCTGAACTGAAGCCTAGATTGTAGGAAGACACAGAGCCTGGAATTTAACTCCATTTCTGAAGGGAAACACACAGCACAGTTCTCATCCATGAAACACACTCTGCTTTAGAGCAAGAAGCACGCTCTTGATTTCTAGAGTCTCTAATAGAGCCAGAAACTTGAGGGTGCTCCGAAAAAAAGAACGGTGTTTCCTAGATATAAGGACCATTCCTAGTTCAACTCTTCTCCTGAAACTGATACAAACCACAGGCCCTCTAACATCCAATGCTTTACAGTTAAGAGCAAGAAACATGTGAGCCTAGAACGATGTAGCATTGTTTGAGCTGAAAGGTGACTGAGTTTACCATAAACGAAGTCTTGCTTGTAGGAAGAAACAGAGCCTGGGATTTAACTCCATTTCTGAAGGGAAACACACAGCACAGTTTTCATCCATGAAACACACCCTGCTTTAGATCACGAAGCACGCTCTTGCTTTCTAGAATCTCTAATACATCAGGAAACGTGAGTGTGGTCAGAAGAAAAGAACGGTGTTGCCTACACATACAGACCATATCTAGTTCAACTCTGCTTCTGAAACTGATAGAAACCACAGTTCCTCTAACATCCAATGCTTATCAGTTAAGAGCGAGAAACGTGTGAGCTACGTGAACGATGTAGTTTTGTTGGAGCTGAAATGTGACTGAGTTTACCTGAAAAGAATCATGCATGTAGAAAGACACAAGCCTGGAATTTAACTCCATTTCTGAAGGGAAACACACAGCACAGTTCTCATGCATGAAACACATTCTGCATTAGGAGCAAGACGCACACTCTTCCTTTTTAGAATCTCTAATAAAGCAGGTAAAATGAGTGTGGTCAGAAGAAAAGAACGGTGTTTCCTACATATATGGTCCATTTCTAGATCAACTCTGCTTCTGAAACTGATACAAACCACAGTTCCACTAATATCCATTGCTTTACAGTTAAGAGCGAGAAACGTGTGAGCTTCGTGAATGATCTAGTTTGTTTGAGCCTAAAGGTGACTGAGTTTACTTGAAAAGATGTCTTGCTTGTAGGAAGACACAGAGCCTGGGATTTAACTCCAGTTCTGAAGGGAAACACACAGCACAGTTCTCATCCATGAAGCACACTCTTCTTTAGAGCAAGAAGCACGCTCTTGATTTCTACAGTCTCTAATAGCAGGAAACGTGAGTGTGGTCAGAACAAAAGAATGGTGTTTCCTAAACATAGAAACCATATCTAGTTCAAATATGATTCTGAAACTGATACAAACCACAGTTCCTCTAATATCCAATGCTTTACAGTTAAGAGCGAGAAACGTGTGAGATACGTGAACGATGAGCTTTGTTGGAGCTGAAAGGTGACTGAGTTTACTTGAACCGAAGTCTAGCTTGTAGGAAGACACAGATGCTGGGATTTAACTCTATTTCTGAAGGGAAACACACAGCCCAGTTCTCATCCATGAAACACAATCTGCTTTAGGAGCAAGACTCATGCTCCTGCTTTTTAGAATCTCTAATGAAGCAGGTAATGTGTGTGTGGAATGAAGAAAAGAACGGTGTTTCCTACACAGACGGACCATATCTAGTTCAACTCTGCTTCTGAAACTGATAGAAACCACAGTTCCTCTAACATCCAATGCTTATCAGTTAAGAGCGAGAAACGTGTGAGCTACGTGAACGATGTAGTTTTGTTGGAGCTGAAATGTGACTGAGTTTGCCTGAAAAGAATCATGCATGTAGAAATACACGAAGCCTGGAATTTCACTCCATTTCTGAAGGGAAACACACAGCACAGTTCTCATGCATGAAACACATTCTGCATTAGGAGCAAGACACACACTCTTCCTTTTTAGAATCTCTAATAAAGCAGGTAAAGTGAGTGTGGTCAGAAGAAAAGAACGGTGTTTCCTACACATATGGTCCATTTCTACTTCAACTCTGCTTCTGAAACTGATACAAACCACAGTTCCACTAATATCCATTGCTTTACAGTTAAGAGCGAGAAACGTGTGAGCTTCGTGAATGATCTAGTTTGTTTGAGCCTAAAGGTGACTGAGTTTACTTGAAAAGATGTCTTGCTTGTAGGAAGACACAGAGCCTGGGATTTAACTCCATTTCTGACGGGAAACACACAGCACAGTTCTCATCCATGAAACACAATCTGCTTTAGGAGCAAGACACACGCTCCTGCTTTTTAGAATCTCTAATAAAGCGGGTAAAGTGTGTGTGGAATGAAGAAAAGAACGGATTTCCTACACATACCGACCATATCTAGTTCAACTCTGCTTCTGAAACTGATAGGAACCACAGGTCCTCTAATATCCAATGCTTTACAGCTAAGAGCGAGAAACGTGTGAGATACGCGAACGATGTATTTTTGTGTGAGATCAAAACTTACTGAGTCTACCTGAAACGATGTCTTGCTTGTAGGAAGACACAGAGCCTGTGATTTAACTCCATTTCTGAAGGGGAACACACAGCACAGTTCTCATTTATGAATCACACTCTGATTTAGGGCAGAAGCACGCTCTTGCTTTCTAGAGTCTCTAATTAAGCAGGAAACGTGTTGTGGTCAGAAGAAAAGAACGGTGGTTCCTACACATACAGACCATATCTAGTTCAACTCTGATTCTGAAAGTGACAGAAACCACACTACGTCTAACATCCAATGCTTTTCAGTTAAGAGCGAGAAACGTGTGAGCTACGTGAATGATGTAGTTTTCTTGGAGCTGAAAAGTGACTGAGTTTACCTGAAAAGAAGTCATGCTTGTAGAAAGACACGAAGCCTGGAATTTAACTCCATTTCTGAAGGGAAACACACAGCACAGTTCTCATGCATGAAACACTCTCTGCTTTAGAGCAAGAAGCACGGTCTTGATTTCTAGAGTCTCTAATAGAGCCAGAAACTAGAGTGTGCTCAAAAAAAGAACGGTGTTTCCTACACATACAGACCATATCTAGTTCAACTCTGCTTCTGAAACTGATATGAACCACAGGTCCTCTAATATCCAATGCTTTACAGTTAAGAGCGAAATACGTGTGAGCCTACAACGACGTAGCTTTCTTTGAGCTGAAAGTTGACTGAGTTTACCTGAACCAATGTCTAGCTTGTAGGAAGACACAGAGCCTGGGATTTAACTCCATTTCTGAAGGAAAAGACACAGCACAATTCTCAACCATGAAACACACTCTGCTTTAGAGCAAGAAGCACGCTCTTGCTTTCTTGAATCTCTAATACAGCAGGAAACGTGACTGTGGTCAGAAGAAAAGAACGGTGTTTCCTACACATACAGACCATTTCTAGTTCAACTCTGCTTCTGAAACTGATACGAACCACAGGTCCTCTAATATCCAATGCTTTACAGTAAAGAGCGAGAAACGTGTGAGCCTAGAACGATGTAGCTTTGTTTGAGCTGAAAGGTGACTGAGTTATCCTGAACCGAAGTCCAGCTTGTAGGAAGACACAGAGCCTGGGATTTAACACCATTTGTGAAGGGAAACACACAGCACAGTTCTCATCCATGAAACGCAGTCTGCTTTAGAGTAAGAAGCAATCTCTTGATTTCTAGAGTCTATAATACAGCAAGAAACGTGAGTGTGATCAGAACAAAAGAACTTTGGTTCCTACACATATAGACCATATCTATTTCAACTCTGCTTCTGAAATTGATAGAAACCACAGTTCCTCTAACATCCAATGCTTATCAGTTAAGAGTGAGAAACGTGTGAACTATGTGAACGATGTAGTTTTGTTGGAGCGGAAAGGTGACTGAGTTTACCTGAACTGAAGCCTAGATTGTAGGAAGACACAGAGCCTGGAATTTAACTCCATTTCTGAAGGGAAACGCAAAGCACAGTTCTCATCCATGAAGCACACTCTTTTTTAGAGCAAGAAGCACGCTCTTGATTTGTAGAATCTCTAATACAGCAGGAAACGTGTATGTGCTCAGAACAAATGAACTGTGCTTCCTACACATATGGACCATTGCTAGTTCAACTCTGCGTCTGAAACTGATACAAACCACTGGTCCTCTAATAGACAATGCTTTACAGTTAAGAGCAAGAAACATGTGAGCCTAGAACGATGTAGCATTGTTTGAGCTGAAAGGTAACTGAGTTTACCATAAACGAAGTCTTGCTTGTAGGAAGAAACAGAGCCTGGGATTTAACTCCATTTCTGAAGGGAAACACACAGCACAGTGTTCATCCATGAAACACACCCTGCTTTAGATCACGAAACACGCTCTTGCTTTCTAGAATCTCTAATACATCAGGAAACGTGAGTGTGGTCAGAAGAAAAGAACGGTGTTGCCTACACATACAGACCATATCTAGTTCAACTCTGCTTCTTAAACTGATAGAAACCACAGTTCCTCTAACATCCAATGCTTATCAGTTAAGAGCGAGACACGTGTGAGCTACGTGAACGATGTAGTTTTGTTGGAGCTGAAATGTGACTGAGTTTACCTGAAAAGAATCATGCATGTAGAAAGACACGAAGCCTGGAATTTCACTCCATTTCTGAAGGGAAACACACAGCACAGTTCTCATGCATGAAACACATTCTGCATTAGGAGCAAGACACACACTCTTCCTTTTTAGAATCTCTAATAAAGCAGGTAAAGTGAGTGTGGTCAGAAGAAAAGAACGGTGTTTCCTACACATATGGTCCATTTCTAGTTCAACTCTGTTTCTGAAACTGATACAAACCACAGTTCCACTAATATCCATTGTTTTACAGTTAAGAGCGAGAAACGTGTGAGCTTCGTGAATGATCTAGTTTGTTTGAGCCTAAAGGTGACTGAGTTTACTTGAAAAGATGTCTTGCTTGTAGGAAGACACAGAGCCTGGGATTTAACTCCATTTCTGACGGGAAACACACAGCACAGTTCTTATCCATGAAACACAATCTGCTTTAGGAGCAAGACACACGCTCCTGCTTTTTAGAATCTCTAATAAAGCAGGTAAAGTGTGTGTGGAATGAAGAAAAGAACGGATTTCCTACACATACCGACCATATCTAGTTCAACTCTGCTTCTGAAACTGATAGGAACCACAGGTCCTCTAATATCCAATGCTTTACAGCTAAGAGCGAGAAACGTGTGAGATACGCGAACGATGTATTTTTGTGTGAGCTCAAAACTTACTGAGTCTACCTGAAACGATGTCTTGCTTGTAGGAAGACACAGAGCCTGTGATTTAACTCCATTTCTGAAGGGGAACACACAGCACAGTTCTCATTTATGAATCACACTCTGATTTAGGGCAGAAGCACGCTCTTGCTTTCTAGAGTCTCTAATTAAGCAGGAAACGTGTTGTGGTCAGAAGAAAAGAACGGTGGTTCCTACACATACAGACCATATCTAGTTCAACTCTGATTCTGAAAGTGACAGAAACCACACTACGTCTAACATCCAATGCTTTTCAGTTAAGAGCGAGAAACGTGTGAGCTACGTGAATGATGTAGTTTTCTTGGAGCTGAAAAGTGACTGAGTTTACCTGAAAAGAAGTCATGCTTGTAGAAAGACACGAAGCCTGGAATTTAACTCCATTTCTGAAGGGAAACACACAGCACAGTTCTCATGCATGAAACACTCTCTGCTTTAGAGCAAGAAGCACGGTCTTGATTTCTAGAGTCTCTAATAGAGCCAGAAACTAGAGTGTGCTCAAAAAAAGAACGGTGTTTCCTACACATACAGACCATATCTAGTTCAACTCTGCTTCTGAAACTGATATGAACCACAGGTCCTCTAATATCCAATGCTTTACAGTTAAGAGCGAAATACGTGTGAGCCTACAACGACGTAGCTTTCTTTGAGCTGAAAGGTGACTGAGTTTACCTGAACCAATGTCTAGCTTGTAGGCAGACACAGAGCCTGGGATTTAACTCCATTTCTGAAGGAAAAGACACAGCACAATTCTCATCCATGAAACACACTCTGCTTTAGAGCAAGAAGCACGCTCTTGCTTTCTTGAATCTCTAATACAGCAGGAAACGTGACTGTGGTCAGAAGAAAAGAACGGTGTTTCCTACACATACAGACCATTTCTAGTTCAACTCTGCTTCTGAAACTGATACGAACCACAGGTCCTCTAATATCCAATGCTTTACAGTAAAGAGCGAGAAACGTGTGAGCCTAGAACGATGTAGCTTTGTTTGAGCTGAAAGGTGACTGAGTTATCCTGAACCGAAGTCCAGCTTGTAGGAAGACACAGAGCCTGGGATTTAACACCATTTGTGAAGGGAAACACACAGCACAGTTCTCATCCATGAAACGCAGTCTGCTTTAGAGTAAGAAGCAATCTCTTGATTTCTAGAGTCTATAATACAGCAAGAAACGTGAGTGTGATCAGAACAAAAGAACTTTGGTTCCTACACATATAGACCATATCTATTTCAACTCTGCTTCTGAAATTGATAGAAACCACAGTTCCTCTAACATCCAATGCTTATCAGTTAAGAGTGAGAAACGTGTGAACTATGTGAACGATGTAGTTTTGTTGGAGCTGAAAGGTGACTGAGTTTACCTGAACTGAAGCCTAGATTGTAGGAAGACACAGAGCCTGGAATTTAACTCTATTTCTGAAGGGAAACGCAAA
The DNA here is from genome assembly GCA_949786385.1 of Onychomys leucogaster. Lineage (NCBI taxonomy): Eukaryota > Metazoa > Chordata > Mammalia > Rodentia > Cricetidae > Onychomys > Onychomys leucogaster. Next base: position 115,651 of record CATKUP010000513.1, read on the forward strand.
GCACAGTTCTCATCCATGAAGCACACTCTTTTTTAGAGCAAGAAGCACGCTCTTGATTTGTAGAATCTCTAATACAGCAGGAAACGTGTATGTGCTCAGAACAAATGAACTGTGCTTCCTACACATATGGACCATTGCTAGTTCAACTCTGCGTCTGAAACTGATACAAACCACTGGTCCTCTAATAGACAATGCTTTACAGTTAAGAGCAAGAAACATGTGAGCCTAGAACGATGTAGCATTGTTTGAGCTGAAAGGTAACTGAGTTTACCATAAACGAAGTCTTGCTTGTAGGAAGAAACAGAGCCTGGGATTTAACTCCATTTCTGAAGGGAAACACACAGCACAGTGTTCATCCATGAAACACACCCTGCTTTAGATCACGAAACACGCTCTTGCTTTCTAGAATCTCTAATACATCAGGAAACGTGAGTGTGGTCAGAAGAAAAGAACGGTGTTGCCTACACATACAGACCATATCTAGTTCAACTCTGCTTCTGAAACTGATAGAAACCACAGTTCCTCTAACATCCAATGCTTATCAGTTAAGAGCGAGACACGTGTGAGCTACGTGAACGATGTAGTTTTGTTGGAGCTGAAATGTGACTGAGTTTACCTGAAAAGAATCATGCATGTAGAAAGACACGAAGCCTGGAATTTCACTCCATTTCTGAAGGGAAACACACAGCACAGTTCTCATGCATGAAACACATTCTGCATTAGGAGCAAGACACACACTCTTCCTTTTTAGAATCTCTAATAAAGCAGGTAAAGTGAGTGTGGTCAGAAGAAAAGAAAGGTGTTTCCTACACATATGGTCCATTTCTAGTTCAACTCTGTTTCTGAAACTGATACAAACCACAGTTCCACTAATATCCATTGTTTTACAGTTAAGAGCGAGAAACGTGTGAGCTTCGTGAATGATCTAGTTTGTTTGAGCCTAAAGGTGACTGAGTTTACTTGAAAAGATGTCTTGCTTGTAGGAAGACACAGAGCCTGGGATTTAACTCCATTTCTGACGGGAAACACACAGCACAGTTCTTATCCATGAAACACAATCTGCTTTAGGAGCAAGACACACGCTCCTGCTTTTTAGAATCTCTAATAAAGCAGGTAAATTGTGTGTGGAATGAAGAAAAGAACGGATTTCCTACACATACCGACCATATCTAGTTCAACTCTGCTTCTGAAACTGATAGGAACCACAGGTCCTCTAATATCCAATGCTTTACAGCTAAGAGCGAGAAACGTGTGAGATACGCGAACGATGTATTTTTGTGTGAGCTCAAAACTTACTGAGTCTACCTGAAACGATGTCTTGCTTGTAGGAAGACACAGAGCCTGTGATTTAACTCCATTTCTGAAGGGGAACACACAGCACAGTTCTCATTTATGAATCACACTCTGATTTAGGGCAGAAGCACGCTCTTGCTTTCTAGAGTCTCTAATTAAGCAGGAAACGTGTTGTGGTCAGAAGAAAAGAACGGTGGTTCCTACACATACAGACCATATCTAGTTCAAATCTGATTCTGAAAGTGACAGAAACCACACTACATCTAACATCCAATGCTTTTCAGTTAAGAGCGAGAAAAGTGTGAGCTACGTGAACGATGTAGTTTTCTTGGAGCTCAAAATTGACTGAGTTTACCTGAAAAGAAGTCATGCTTGTAGAAAGACACGAAGCCTGGAATTTAACTCCATTTCTGAAGGGAAACACACAGCACAGTTCTCATGCATGAAACACTCTCTGCTTTAGAGCAAGAAGCACGGTCTTGATTTCTAGAGTCTCTAATAGAGCCAGAAACTAGAGTGTGCTCAAAAAAAGAACGGTGTTTCCTACACATACAGACCATATCTAGTTCAACTCTGCTTCTGAAACTGATATGAACCACAGGTCCTCTAATATCCAATGCTTTACAGATAATAGCGAAATACCTGTGAGCCTACAACGACGTAGCTTTCTTTGAGCTGAAAGGTGACTGAGTTTACCTGAACCAATGTCTAGCTTGTAGGAAGACACAGAGCCTGGGATTTAACTCCATTTCTGAAGGAAAAGACACAGCACAATTCTCATCCATGAAACACACTCTGCTTTAGAGCAAGAAGCACGCTCTTGCTTTCTTGAATCTCTAATACAGCAGGAAACGTGACTGTGGTCAGAAGAAAAGAACGGTGTTTCCTACACATACAGACCATTTCTAGTTCAACTCTGCTTCTGAAACTGATACAAACCACAGTTCCTCTAATATCCATTGCTTTACAGTTAAGAGCGAGAAATGTGTGAGCTTCGTGAATGATCTAGTTTGTTTGAGCCTAAAGGTGACTGAGTTTACTTGAAAAGATGTCTTGCTTGTAGGAAGACACAGAGCCTGGGATTTAACTCCAGTTCTGAAGGGAAACACACAGCAAAGTTCTCATCCATGAAGCACAGTCTTCTTTAGAGCAAGAAGCACGCTCTTGATTTCTAGAGTCTCTAATAGCAAAACGTGAGTGTGGTCAGAACAAAAGAATGGTGTTTCCTAAACATAGAGACCATATCTAGTTCAAATATGATTCTGAAACTGATACAAACCACAGTTCCTCTAATATCCAATGCTTTACAGTTAAGAGCGAGAAACGTGTGAGATACGTGAACGATGAGCTTTGTTGGAGCTGAAAGGTGACTGAGTTTACTTGAACCGAAGTCTAGCTTGTAGGAAGACACAGATGCTGGGATTTAACTCCATTTCTGAAGGGAAACACACAGCCCAGTTCTCATCCATGAAACACAATCTGCTTTAGGAGCAAGACTCATGCTCCTGCTTTTTAGAATCTCTAATGAAGCAGGTAAAGTGTGTGTGGAATGAAGAAAAGAACGGTGTTTCCTACACAGACGGACCATATCTAGTTCAACTCTGCTTCTGAAACTGATAGGAACCACAGGTCCTCTAATATCCAATGCTTTACAGCTAAGAGCGAGAAACGTGTGAGATACGCGAACGATGTATTTTTGTGTGAGCTGAATACTGACTGAGTCTACCTGAAACGATGTCTTGCTTGTAGGAAGACACAGAGCCTGTGATTTAACTCCATTTCTGAAGGGGAACACACAGCACAGTTCTCATTTATGAATCACACTCTGATTTAGGGCAGAAGCACACTCTTACTTTCTAGAGTCTCTAATTAAGCAGGAAACGTGTTGTGGTCAGAAGAAAAGAACGGTGGTTCCTACACATACAGACCATATCTAGTTCAACTCTGATTCTGAAAGTGACAGAAACCACACTACGTCTAACATCCAATGCTTTTCAGTTAAGAGCGAGAAACGTGTGAGCTACGTGAACGATGTAGTTTTCTTGGAGCTGAAAAGTGACTGAGTTTACCTGAAAAGAAGTCATGCTTGTAGAAAGACACGAAGCCTGGAATTTAACTCCATTTCTGAAGGGAAACACACAGCACAGTTCTCATGCTTGAAACACTCTCTGCTTTAGAGCAAGAAGCACGGTCTTGATTTCTAGAGTCTCTAATAGAAGCAGAAACTAGAGTGTGCTGAAAAAAAAAACGGTGTTTCCTACACATACAGACCATATCTAGTTCAACTCTGCTTCTGAAACTGATACGAACCACAGGTCCTCTAATATCCAATGCTTTACAGTTAAGAGCGAGAAATGTGTGAGCCTAGAACGATGTAGCTTTGTTGAGCTGAAAGGTGACTGAGTTATCCTGAACCGAAGTCCAGCATGCAGGAAGACACAGAGCCTGGGATTTAACTCCATTTCAGAAGGGAAACACACAGCACAGTTCTCATCCATGAAACACACTCTGGTTTAGAGCAAGAAGCACACTCTTGATTTCTAGAGTCTCTAATAGCAGGAAACGTGAGTGTGCTCAGAACAAAAGAACTGTGTTTCCTTCATATACGGACCATTGCTAGTTCAACTCTGCTTCTGAAACTGATACAAAGCACTGGTCCTCTAATAGACAATGCTTTACACTTAAGAGCGAGAAACGTGTGAGATACGTAAACGATGTAGCATTTTTTGAGCTCAAAATTGACTGAGTTTACATGAAACGAAGTCTTGCTTGTAGGAAGACACAGAGCCTGGGATTGAACTCCATTTCTGAAGGGGAACACACAGCACAGTTCTCATTCATGAAACACAGTCTGCCTTAGAGCAAGAAGTACGCTCTTGATTTCTAGATTCTCTAATAAAGCAGGAAAAGTGTGTGTGGTCAGAACAAAAGAACGGAGTTTCCTACACATAGAGACCATTTCTAGTTCAACTCTGATTCTGAAAGTGATACAAACCACACTTCCTCTAACATCCAATGCTTTTCAGTTTAGAGCGAGAAACGTGTGAGGTACGAGAACGATGTTGTTTCGTTGGAGCTGAAATATGAATGAGTTTACCTTAAACGAAGACTTGCTTATAGGAAGACACAGAGCCTGGGATTTAACTCCATTTCTGAAGGGAAACACAAAGCACAGTTCTCATCCATGAAACACACTCTGCTTTATGAGCAAGAAGCACGTTCCTGCTTTTTAGAATCGCTAATAAAGCAGGTAAAGTGTGTGTGGTCAGAAGAAAAGAACTGTGTTTCCTACAAATACGGCCCATTGCTAGTTCAACTCTGCTCCTGAAACTGATACAAACCACTGGTCCTCTAATGGACAATGCTTTACAGTTAAGAGCAAGAAACATGTGAGCCTAGAACGATGTAGCTTTGTTTGAGCTGAAAGGTGACTGAGTTTACCTTAAACGAAGTCTTGCTTGTAGGAAGAAACAGAGCCTGGGATTAAACTCCATTTCTGAAGGGAAACTCACAGCAAAGTTCTCTTCCATGAAACACATCCTGCTTTAGAGCACGTAGCACGCTCTTGCTTTCTAGAATCTCTAATACAGCAGGAAACGTGAGTGTGGTCAGAAGAAAAGAACAGTGATTCCTACACAAACAGACCATATCTAGTTCAACTCTGCTTCTGAAACTGATAGAAACCACAGTTCCTCTAACATCCAATGCTGTTCATTTAATAGCGAGAAACGTGTGAGCTACGTGAACAATGTTGTTTCATTGGAGATGAAATGTGACTGAGTTTACCTGAAAAGATGTCTTGCTTGTTGGAAGACACAGAGCCTGGGATTTAACTCCATTACTGATGGGAAACGCACAGCACAGTTCTCATCCATGAAGCACACTCTTCTTTAGAGCAAGAAGCACGCTCTTGTTTTCTCGAGTCTCTAATAACAGGAAACGTGTATGTGCTCAGAACAAAAGAACTGTGTTTCCTACACATATGGACCATTGCTAGTTCAACTCTGCTTCTGAAACTTATACAAACCACTGGTCCTCTAAAAGACAATGCTTTACAGTTAAGAGCGAGAAACGTGTGAGATATGCGAACAATGAGCTTTGTTGGAGCTGAATGGTGACTGAGTTTACTTGAACCGAAGTCTAGCTTGTAGAAAGACACAGAGCCTGGGATTTAACTCCATTATTGAAGGGAAACGCAAAGCACAGTTCTCATCCATGAAGCACACTCTTCTTTAGAGCAAGAAGCACGCTCTTGATTTCTAGAATCTCTAATACAGCAGGAAACGTGTATGTGCTCAGAACAAAAGAACTGTGCTTCCTACACATATGGACCTTTGCTAGTTCAACACTGCGTCTGAAACTGATACAAACCACTGGTCCTCTAATAGACAATGCTTTACAGTTAAGAGCAAGAAACATGTGAGCCTAGAACGATGTAGCATTGTTTGAGCTGAAAGGTAACTGAGTTTACCTGAAACGAATTCTTGCTTGTAGGAAGACACAGAGCCTGGGATTTAACTCCATTTCTGAAGGAAAATACACAGCACAGTTCTCATCCATGAAACACACTCTGCTTTAGAGCAAGAAGCACGCTCTTGATTTCTAGAGTCTCTAATAGAGCCAGAAACTTGAGGGTGCTCAGAAAAAAAGAACGGTGTTTCCTAGATATAAGGACCATTCCTAGTTCAACTCTGCTTCTGAAACTGATACAAACCACAGGCCCTCTAACATCCAATGCTTTACAGTTAAGAGCAAGTAACATGTGAGCCTAGAACGATGTAGCATTGTTTGAGCTGAAAGGTGACTGAGTTTACCCTAAACGAAGTCTTGCTTGTAGGAAGAAACAGAGCCTGGGATTTAACTCCATTTCTGAAGGGAAACACACAGCACAGTGCTCATCCATGAAACATACCCTGCTTTAGATCACGAAGCACGCTCTTGCTTTCTAGAATCTCTAATACATCAGAAAACGTGAGTGTGGTCAGAAGAAAAGAACGGTGTTGCCTACACATACAGACCATATCTAGTTCAACTCTGCTTCTGAAACTGATAGAAACCACAGTTCCTCTAACATCCAATGCTTATCAGTTAAGAGCGAGAAACGTGTGAGCTACGTGAACGATGTAGTTTTGTTGGAGCTGAAATGTGACTGAGTTTACCTGAAAAGAATCATGCATGTAGAAAGACACGAAGCCTGGAATTTAACTCCATTTCTGAAGGGAAACACACAGCACAGTTCTCATGCATGAAACACATCTGCATTGGGAGCAAGACACACACTCTTCCTTTTTAGAATCTCTAATAAAGCAGGTAAAGTGAGTGTGGTCAGAAGAAAAGAACGGTGTTTCCTACACATATGGTTCATTTCTAGTTCAACTCTGCTTCTGAAACTGATACAAACCACAGTTCCACTAATATCCATTGCTTTACAGTTAAGAGCGAGAAACGTGTGAGCTTCGTGAATGATCTAGTTTGTTTGAGCCTAAAGGTGACTGAGTTTACTTGAAAAGATGTCTTGCTTGTAGGAAGACACAGAGCCTGGGATTTAACTCCATTTCTGACGGGAAACACACAGCACAGTTCTCATCCATGAAACACAATCTGTTTTAGGAGCAAGACACACGCTCCTGCTTTTTAGAATCTCTAATAAAGCAGGTAAAGTGTGTGTGGAATGAAGAAAAGAACGGATTTCCTACACATACCGACCATATCTAGTTCAACTCTGCTTCTGAAACTGATAGGAACCACAGGTCCTCTAATATCCAATGCTTTACAGCTAAGAGCGAGAAACGTGTGAGATACGCGAACGATGTATTTTTGTGTGAGCTCAAAACTTACTGAGTCTACCTGAAACGATGTCTTGCTTGTAGGAAGACACAGAGCCTGTGATTTAACTCCATTTCTGAAGGGGAACACACAGCACAGTTCTCATTTATGAATCACACTCTGATTTAGGGCAGAAGCACGCTCTTGCTTTCTAGAGTCTCTAATTAAGCAGGAAACGTGTTGTGGTCAGAAGAAAAGAACGGTGGTTCCTACACATACAGACCATATCTAGTTCAACTCTGATTCTGAAAGTGACAGAAACCACACTACATCTAACATCCAATGCTTTTCAGTTAAGAGCGAGAAAAGTGTGAGCTACATGAACGATGTAGTTTTCTTGGAGTAGAAAAGTGACTGAGTTTACCTGAAAAGAAGTCATGCTTGTAGAAAGACACGAAGCCTGGAATTTAACTCCATTTCTGAAGGGAAACACACAGCACAGTTCTCATGCATGAAACACTCTCTGCTTTAGAGCAAGAAGCACGGTCTTGATTTCTAGAGTCTCTAATAGAGCCAGAAACTAGAGTGTGCTCAAAAAAAGAACGGTGTTTCCTACACATACAGACCATATCTAGTTCAACTCTGCTTCTGAAACTGATATGAACCACAGGTCCTCTAATATCCAATGCTTTACAGTTAATAGCGAAATACCTGTGAGCCTACAACGACGTAGCTTTCTTTGAGCTGAAAGGTGACTGAGTTTACCTGAACCAATGTCTAGCTTGTAGGAAGACACAGAGCCTGGGATTTAACTCCATTTCTGAAGGAAAAGACACAGCACAATTCTCATCCATGAAACACACTCTGCTTTAGAGCAAGAAGCACGCTCTTGCTTTCTTGAATCTCTAATACAGCAGGAAACGTGACTGTGGTCAGAAGAAAAGAACGGTGTTTCCTACACATACAGACCATTTCTAGTTCAACTCTGCTTCTGAAACTGATACGAACCACAGGTCCTCTAATATCCAATACTTTACAGTAAAGAGCGAGAAACGTGTGAGCCTAGAACGATGTAGGTTTGTTTGAGCTGAAAGGTGACTGAGTTATCCTGAACCGAAGTCCAGTTTGTAGGAAGACACAGAGCCTGGGATTTAACACCATTTGTGAAGGGAAACACACAGCATAGTTCTCATCCATGAAACACAGTCTGCTTTAGAGTAAGAAGCAATCTCTTGATTTCTAGAGTCTGTAATACAGCAAGAAACGTGAGTGTGATCAGAACAAAAGAACTTTGGTTCCTACACATACAGACCATATCTATTTCAACTCTGCTTCTGAAATTGATAGAAACCACAATTCCTCTAACATCCAATGCTTATCAGTTAAGAGTGAGAAACGTGTGAGCTATGTGAACGATGTAGTTTTGTTGGAGCTGAAAGGTGACTGAGTTTACCTGAACTGAAGCCTAGATTGTAGGAAGACACAGAGCCTGGAATTTAACTCCATTTCTGAAGGGAAACACACAGCACAGTTCTCATCCATGAAACACACTCTGCTTTAGAGCAAGAAGCACGCTCTGGATTTCTAGAGTCTCTAAAAGATCCAGAAACTTGCGTGTGCTCAGAAAAAAAGAACGGTGTTACCGACACATACGGACCATTGCTAGTTCAACTCTGCTTCTGAAACTGATACGAACCAGAGGTCCTCATATATCCAATGCTTTACAGTTAAGAGCGTGAAATGTGTGAGCCTAGAACGATGTAGCATTGTTTGAGCTGAAAGGTGACTGAGTTTACCTGAATCGAAATCTAGCTTGTAGGAAGACACAGAGCCTGGGATTTAACTCCATTTCTGAAGGGAAACACACAGCACAGTTCTCAACCATGAAACACAGTCTGCTTTAGAACAAGAAGCACGCTCTTGATTTCTAGAGTCTCTAATACAGCAGGAAACGTGTGTGTGCTCAGAACAAAAGAACGGTGGTTCCTACACATACAGACCATATGTAGTTCAACTCTGCTTTTGAAACTGATAGAAACCACAGTTCCTCTAACATCCAATGCTTATCAGTTAAGAGCAACAAACGTGTGAGATAAGTGAACGATGTAGTTTTGTTGGAGCTGAAAGTTGACTGAATTTAGCTGAACTGATGTCTAGCTTGTAGGAAAACACAGAGCCTGGGATTTAACTCCATTTTTGAAGGAAAACACACAGCACAGTTCTCATCCATGAAACACACTCTGCTTTAGAGCAAGAAGCACGCTCTTGATTTCTAGAGTCTCTAATAGACCAGAAACTTGAGGGTGCTCAGAAAAAAAGAACGGTGTTTCCTAGATATAAGGACCATTCCTAGTTCAACTCTGCTTCTGAAACTGATACAAACCACAGGCCCTCTAACATCCAATGCTTTACAGTTAAGAGCAAGAAACATGTGAGCCTAGAACGATGTAGCATTGTTTGAGCTGAAAGGTGACTGAGTTTACCCTAAACGAAGTCTTGCTTGTAGGAAGAAACAGAGCCTGGGATTTAACTCCATTTCTGAAGGGAAACACACAGCACAGTTTTCATCCATGAAACACACCCTGCTTTAGATCACGAAGCACGCTCTTGCTTTCTAGAATCTCTAATACATCAGGAAACGTGAGTGTTGTCAGAAGAAAAGAACGGTGTTGCCTACACATACAGACCATATCTAGTTCAACTCTGCTTCTGAAACTGATAGAAACCACAGTTCCTCTAACATCCAATGCTTATGAGTTAAGAGCGAGAAACGTGTGAGCTACGTGAACAATGTAGTTTTGTTGGAGCTGAAATGTGACTGAGTTTACCTGAAAAGAATCATGCATGTAGAAAGACACGAAGCCTGGAATTTAACTCCATTTCTGAAGGGAAACACACAGCACAGTTCTCATGCATGAAACACATTCTGCATTAGGAGCAAGACGCACACTCTTCCTTTTTAGAATCTCTAATAAAGCAGGTAAAGTGAGTGTGGTCAGAAGAAAAGAACGGTGTTTCCTACACATATGGTCCATTTCTAGATCAACTCTGCTTCTGAAACTGATACAAACCACAGTTCCTCTAATATCCATTGCTTTACAGTTAAGAGCGAGAAACGTGTGAGCTTCGTGAATGATCTAGTTTGTTTGAGCCTAAAGGTGACTGAGTTTACTTGAAAAGATGTCTTGCTTGTAGGAAGACACTGAGCCTGGGATTTAACTCCAGTTCTCAAGGGAAACACACAGCACAGTTCTCATCCATGAAGCACACTCTTTTTTAGAGCAAGAAGCACGCTCTTGATTTCTAGAGTCTCTAATAGCAGGAAACGTGAGTGTGGTCAGAACAAAAGAATGGTGTTTCCTAAACATACAGACCATATCTAGTTCAAATATGATTCTGAAACTGATACAAACCACAGTTCCTCTAATATCCAATGCTTTACAGTTAAGAGCGAGAAACGTGTGAGATACGTGAACGATGAGCTTTGTTGGAGCTGAAAGGTGACTGAGTTTACTTGAACCGAAGTCTAGCTTGTAGGAAGACACAGATGCTGGGATTTAACTCCATTTCTGAAGGGAAACACACAGCCCAGTTCTCATCCATGAAACACAATCTGCTTTAGGAGCAAGACTCATGCTCCTGCTTTTTAGAATCTCTAATGAAGCAGGTAAAGTGTGTGTGGAATGAAGAAAAGAACGGTGTTTCCTACACAGACGGACCATATCTAGTTCAACTCTGCTTCTGAAACTGATAGGAACCACAGGTCCTCTAATATCCAATGCTTTACAGCTAAGAGCGAGAAACGTGTGAGATACGCGAACGATGTATTTTTGTGTGAGCTGAATACTGACTGAGTCTACCTGAAACGATGTCTTGCTTGTAGGAAGACACAGAGCCTGTGATTTAACTCCATTTCTGAAGGGGAACACACAGCACAGTTCTCATTTATGAATCACACTCTGATTTAGGGCAGAAGCACGCTCTTGCTTTCTAGAGTCTCTAATTAAGCAGGAAACGTGTTGTGGTCAGAAGAAAAGAACAGTGGTTCCTACACATACAGACCATATCTAGTTCAACTCTGATTCTGAAAGTGACAGAAACCACACTACGTCTAACATCCAATGCTTTTCAGTTAAGAGCGAGAAACGTGTGAGCTACGTGAACGATATAGTTTTCTTGGAACTGAAAAGTGACTGAGTTTACCTGAAAAGAAGTCATGCTTGTAGAAAGACACGAAGCCTGGAATTTAACTCCATTTCTGAAGGGAAACACACAGCACAGTTCTCATGCATGAAACACTCTCTGCTTTAGAGCAAGAAGCACGCTCTTGCTTTCTTGAATCTCTAATACAGCAGGAAACGTGACTGTGGTCAGAAGAAAAGAACGGTGTTTCCTACACATACAGACCATTTCTAGTTCAACTCTGCTTCTGAAACTGATACGAACCACAGGTCCTCTAATATCCAATGCTTTACAGTTAAGAGCGAGAAACGTGTGAGCCTAGAACGATGTAGCTTTGTTGAGCTGAAAGGTGACTGAGTTATCCTGAACCGAAGTCCAGCATGCAGGAAGACACAGAGCCTGGGATTTAACTCCATTTCAGAAGGGAAACACACAGCACAGTTCTCATCCATGAAACACACTCTGGTTTAGAGCAAGAAGCACACTCTTGATTTCTAGAGTCTCTAATAGCAGGAAACGTGAGTGTGCTCAGAACAAAAGAACTGTGTTTCCTTCACATACGGACCATTGCTAGTTCAACTCTGCTTCTGAAACTGATACAAAGCACTGGTCCTCTAATAGACAATGCTTTACACTTAAGAGCGAGAAACGTGTGAGATACGTAAACGATGTAGCATTTTTTGAGCTCAAAATTGACTGAGTTTACATGAAACGAAGTCTTGCTTGTAGGAAGACACAGAGCCTGGGATTGAACTCCATTTCTGAAGGGGAACACACAGCACAGTTCTCATTTATGAAACACAGTCTGCCTTAGAGCAAGAAGCACGCTCTTGATTTCTAGATTCTCTAATAAAGCAGGAAAAGTGTGTGTGGTCAGAACAAAAGAACGGAGTTTCCTACACATAGAGACCATTTCTAGTTCAACTCTGATTCTGAAAGTGATACAAACCACACTTCCTCTAACATCCAATGCTTTTCAGTTTAGAGCGAGAAACGTGTGAGGTACGAGAACGATGTTGTTTCGTTGGAGCTGAAATATGAATGAGTTTACCTTAAACGAAGACTTGCTTATAGGAAGACACAGAGCCTGGGATTTAACTCCATTTCTGAAGGGAAACACAAAGCACAGTTCTCATCCATGAAACACACTCTGCTTTATGAGCAAGAAGCACGTTCCTGCTTTTTAGAATCGCTAATAAAGCAGGTAAAATGTGTGTGGTCAGAAGAAAAGAACTGTGTTTCCTACAAATACGGCCCATTGCTAGTTCAACTCTGCTCCTGAAACTGATACAAACCACTGGTCCTCTAATGGACAATGCTTTACAGTTAAGAGCAAGAAACATGTGAGCCTAGAACGATGTAGCTTTGTTTGAGCTGCAAGGTGACTGAGTTTACCTTAAACGAAGTCTTGCTTGTAGGAAGAAACAGAGCCTGGGATTAAACTCCATTTCTGAAGGGAAACTCACAGCAAAGTTCTCTTCCATGAAACACATCCTGCTTTAGAGCACGTAGCACGCTCTTGCTTTCTAGAATCTCTAATACAGCAGGAAACGTGAGTGTGGTCAGAAGAAAAGAACAGTGATTCCTACACAAACAGACCATATCTAGTTCAACTCTGCTTCTGAAACTGATAGTAACCACAGTTCCTCTCACATCCAATGCTGTTCATTTAATAGCGAGAAACGTGTGAGCTACGTGAACAATGTTGTTTCGTTGGAGATGAAATGTGACTGAGTTTACCTGAAAAGATGTCTTGCTTGTTGGAAGACACAGAGCCTGGGATTTAACTCCATTCCTGATGGGAAACGCACAGCACAGTTCTCATCCATGAAGCACACTCTTCTTTAGAGCAAGAAGCACGCTCTTGTTTTCTCGAGTCTCTAATAACAGGAAATATGTATGTGCTCAGAACAAAAGAACTGTGTTTCCTACACATATGGACCATTGCTAGTTCAACTCGGCTTCTGAAACTTATACAAACCACTGGTCCTCTAAAAGACAATGCTTTACAGTTAAGAGCGAGAAACGTGTGAGATATGTGAACAATGAGCTTTGTTGGAGCTGAATGGTGACTGAGTTTACTTGAACCGAAGTCTAGCTTGTAGAAAGACACAGAGCCTGGGATTTAACTCCATTATTGAAGGGAAACACAAAGCACAGTTCTCATCCATGAAGCACACTCTTCTTTAGAGCAAGAAGCACGCTCTTGATTTCTAGAATCTCTAATACAGCAGGAAACGTGTATGTGCTCAGAACAAAAGAACTGTGCATCCTACACATATGGACCATTGCTAGTTCAACACTGCGTCTGAAACTGATACAAACCACTGGTCCTCTAATAGACAATGCTTTACAGTTAAGAGCGAGAAACGTGTGAGATACGTGAACGATGTAGCTTTGTTTGAGCTGAAAACTGACTGAGTTTACCTGAAACGAATTCTTGCATGTAGGAAGACACAGAGCCTGGGATTTAACTCCATTTCTGAAGGAAAATACACAGCACAGTTCTCATCCATGAAACACACTCTGCTTTAGAGCAAGAAGCACGCTCTTGATTTCTAGAGTCTCTAATAGAGCCAGAAACTTGAGGGTGCTCAGAAAAAAAGAACGGTGTTTCCTAGATATAAGGACCATTCCTAGTTCAACTCTGCTTCTGAAATTGATACAAACCACAGGCCCTCTAACATCCAATGCTTTACAGTTAAGAGCAAGAAACATGTGAGCCTAGAACGATGTAGCATTGTTTGAGCTGAAAGGTAACTGAGTTTACCATAAACGAAGTCTTGCTTGTAGGAAGAAACAGAGCCTGGGATTTAACTCCATTTCTGAAGGGAAACTCACAGCAAAGTTCTCTTCCATGAAACACATCCTGCTTTAGAGCACGTAGCACGCTCTTGCTTTCTAGAATCTCTAATACAGCAGGAAACGTGAGTGTGGTCAGAAGAAAAGAACAGTGATTCCTACACAAACAGACCATATCTAGTTCAACTCTGCTTCTGAAACTGATAGTAACCACAGTTCCTCTCACATCCAATGCTGTTCATTTAATAGCGAGAAACGTGTGAGCTACGTGAACAATGTTGTTTCGTTGGAGATGAAATGTGACTGAGTTTACCTGAAAAGATGTCTTGCTTGTTGGAAGACACAGAGCCTGGGATTTAACTCCATTACTGATGGGAAACGCACAGCACAGTTCTCATCCATGAAGCACACTCTTCTTTAGAGCAAGAAGCACGCTCTTGTTTTCTCGAGTCTCTAATAACAGGAAATATGTATGTGCTCAGAACAAAAGAACTGTGTTTCCTACACATATGGACCATTGCTAGTTCAACTCGGCTTCTGAAACTTATACAAACCACTGGTCCTCTAAAAGACAATGCTTTACAGTTAAGAGCGAGAAACGTGTGAGATATGTGAACAATGAGCTTTGTTGGAGCTGAATGGTGACTGAGTTTACTTGAACCGAAGTCTAGCTTGTAGAAAGACACAGAGCCTGGGATTTAACTCCATTATTGAAGGGAAACACAAAGCACAGTTCTCATCCATGAAGCACACTCTTCTTTAGAGCAAGAAGCACGCTCTTGATTTCTGGAATCTCTAATACAGCAGGAAACGTGTATGTGCTCAGAACAAAAGAACTGTGCATCCTACACATATGGACCATTGCTAGTTCAACACTGCGTCTGAAACTGATACAAACCACTGGTCCTCTAATAGACAATGCTTTAAAGTTAAGAGCGAGAAACGTGTGAGATACGTGAACGATGTAGCTTTGTTTGAGCTGAAAACTGACTGAGTTTACCTGAAACGAATTCTTGCATGTAGGAAGACACAGAGCCTGGGATTTAACTCCATTTCTGAAGGAAAATACACAGCACAGTTCTCATCCATGAAACACACTCTGCTTTAGAGCAAGAAGCACGCTCTTGATTTCTAGAGTCTCTAATAGAGCCAGAAACTTGAGGGTGCTCAGAAAAAAAGAACGGTGTTTCCTAGATATAAGGACCATTCCTAGTTCAACTCTGCTTCTGAAATTGATACAAACCACAGGCCCTCTAACATCCAATGCTTTACAGTTAAGAGCAAGAAACATGTGAGCCTAGAACGATGTAGCATTGTTTGAGCTGAAAGGTAACTGAGTTTACCATAAACGAAGTCTTGCTTGTAGGAAGAAACAGAGCCTGGGATTTAACTCCATTTCTGAAGGGAAACTCACAGCAAAGTTCTCTTCCATGAAACACATCCTGCTTTAGAGCACGTAGCACGCTCTTGCTTTCTAGAATCTCTAATACAGCAGGAAACGTGAGTGTGGTCAGAAGAAAAGAACAGTGATTCCTACACAAACAGACCATA
The DNA here is from genome assembly GCA_949786385.1 of Onychomys leucogaster. Lineage (NCBI taxonomy): Eukaryota > Metazoa > Chordata > Mammalia > Rodentia > Cricetidae > Onychomys > Onychomys leucogaster. The sequence goes on from CATKUP010000513.1 coordinate 131,245, forward strand.
TCTAGTTCAACTCTGCTTCTGAAACTGATAGTAACCACAGTTCCTCTCACATCCAATGCTGTTCATTTAATAGCGAGAAACGTGTGAGCTACGTGAACAATGTTGTTTCGTTGGAGATGAAATGTGACTGAGTTTACCTGAAAAGATGTCTTGCTTGTTGGAAGACACAGAGCCTGGGATTTAACTCCATTACTGATGGGAAACGCACAGCACAGTTCTCATCCATGAAGCACACTCTTCTTTAGAGCAAGAAGCACGCTCTTGTTTTCTCGAGTCTCTAATAACAGGAAATATGTATGTGCTCAGAACAAAAGAACTGTGTTTCCTACACATATGGACCATTGCTAGTTCAACTCGGCTTCTGAAACTTATACAAACCACTGGTCCTCTAAAAGACAATGCTTTACAGTTAAGAGCGAGAAACGTGTGAGATATGTGAACAATGAGCTTTGTTGGAGCTGAATGGTGACTGAGTTTACTTGAACCGAAGTCTAGCTTGTAGAAAGACACAGAGCCTGGGATTTAACTCCATTATTGAAGGGAAACACAAAGCACAGTTCTCATCCATGAAGCACACTCTTCTTTAGAGCAAGAAGCACGCTCTTGATTTCTAGAATCTCTAATACAGCAGGAAACGTGTATGTGCTCAGAACAAAAGAACTGTGCATCCTACACATATGGACCATTGCTAGTTCAACACTGCGTCTGAAACTGATACAAACCACTGGTCCTCTAATAGACAATGCTTTACAGTTAAGAGCGAGAAACGTGTGAGATACGTGAACGATGTAGCTTTGTTTGAGCTGAAAACTGACTGAGTTTACCTGAAACGAATTCTTGCATGTAGGAAGACACAGAGCCTGGGATTTAACTCCATTTCTGAAGGAAAATACACAGCACAGTTCTCATCCATGAAACACACTCTGCTTTAGAGCAAGAAGCACGCTCTTGATTTCTAGAGTCTCTAATAGAGCCAGAAACTTGAGGGTGCTCAGAAAAAAAGAACGGTGTTTCCTAGATATAAGGACCATTCCTAGTTCAACTCTGCTTCTGAAATTGATACAAACCACAGGCCCTCTAACATCCAATGCTTTACAGTTAAGAGCAAGAAACATGTGAGCCTAGAACGATGTAGCATTGTTTGAGCTGAAAGGTAACTGAGTTTACCATAAACGAAGTCTTGCTTGTAGGAAGAAACAGAGCCTGGGATTTAACTCCATTTCTGAAGGGAAACACACAGCACAGTGCTCATCCATGAAACACACCCTGCTTGCTTTAGATCACGAAGCACGCTCTTGCTTTCTAGAATCTCTAATACATCAGGAAACGTGAGTGTGGTCAGAAGAATGAACGGTGTTGCCTACACATACAGACCATATCTAGTTCAACTCTGCTTCTGAAACTGATAGAAACCACAGTTCCTCTAACATCCAATGCTTATCAGTTAAGAGCGAGACACGTGTGAGCTACGTGAACGATGTAGTTTTGTTGGAGCTGAAATGTGACTGAGTTTACCTGAAAAGAATCATGCATGTAGAAAGACACGAAGCCTGGAATTTAACTCCATTTCTGAAGGGAAACACACAGCACAGTTCTCATGCATGAAACACATTCTGCATTAGGAGCAAGACACACACTCTTCCTTTTTAGAATCTCTAATAAAGCAGGTAAAGTGAGTGTGGTCAGAAGAAAAGAACGGTGTTTCCTACACATATGGTCCATTTCTAGTTCAACTCTGCTTCTGAAACTGATACAAACCACAGTTCCACTAATATCCATTGCTTTACAGTTAAGAGCGAGAAACGTGTGAGCTTTGTGAATGATCTAGTTTGTTTGAGCCTAAAGGTGACTGAGTTTACTTGAAAAGATGTCTTGCTTGTAGGAAGACACAGAGCCTGGGATTTAACTCCATTTCTGATGGGAAACACACAGCACAGTTCTCATCCATGAAACACAATCTGCTTTAGGAGCAAGACACACGCTCCTGCTTTTTAGAATCTCTAATAAAGCAGGTAAAGTGTGTGTGGAATGAAGAAAAGAACGGATTTCCTACACATACCGACCATATCTAGTTCAACTCTGCTTCTGAAACTGATAGGAACCACAGGTCCTCTAATATCCAATGCTTTACAGCTAAGAGCGAGAAACGTGTGAGATACACGAACGATGTATTTTTGTGTGAGCTCAAAACTTACTGAGTCTACCTGAAACGATGTCTTGCTTGTAGGAAGACACAGAGCCTGTGATTTAACTCCATTTCTGAAGGGGAACACACAGCACAGTTCTCATTTATGAATTACACTCTGATTTAGGGCAGAAGCACGCTCTTGCTTTCTAGAGTCTCTAATTAAGCAGGAAACGTGTTGTGGTCAGAAGAGAAGAACGGTGGTTCCTACACATACAGACCATATCTAGTTCAACTCTGATTCTGAAAGTGACAGAAACCACACTACATCTAACATCGAATGCTTTTCAGTTAAGAGCAAGAAAAGTGTGAGCTACGTGAACGATGTAGTTTTCTTGAGGCAGAAAAGTGACTGAGTTTACCTGAAAAGAAGTCATGCTTGTAGAAAGACACGAAGCCTGGAATTTAACTCCATTTCTGAAGGGAAACACACAGCACAGTTCTCATGCATGAAACACTCTCTGCTTTAGAGCAAGAAGCACGGTCTTGATTTCTAGAGTCTCTAATAGAGCCAGAAACGAGAGTGTGCTCAAAAAAAGAACGGTGTTTCCTACACATACAGACCATATCTAGTTCAACTCTGCTTCTGAAACTGATATGAACCACAGGTCCTCTAATATCCAATGCTTTACAGTTAAGAGCGAAATACGTGTGAGCCTACAACGACGTAGCTTTCTTTGAGCTGAAAGTTGACTGAGTTTACCTGAACCAATGTCTAGCTTGTAGGAAGACACAGAGCCTGGGATTTAACTCCATTTCTGAAGGAAAAGACACAGCACAATTCTCATCCATGAAACACACTCTGCTTTATGAGCAAGAAGCACGTTCCTGCTTTTTAGAATCGCTAATAAAGCAGGTAAAGTGTGTGTGGTCAGAAGAAAAGAACTGTGTTTCCTACAAATACGGCCCATTGCTAGTTCAACTCTGCTCCTGAAACTGATACAAACCACTGGTCCTCTAATGGACAATGCTTTACAGTTAAGAGCAAGAAACATGTGAGCCTAGAACGATGTAGCTTTGTTTGAGCTGCAAGTTGACTGAGTTTACCTTAAACGAAGTCTTGCTTGTAGGAAGAAACAGAGCCTGGGATTAAACTCCATTTCTGAAGGGAAACTCACAGCAAAGTTCTCTTCCATGAAACACATCCTGCTTTAGAGCACGTAGCACGCTCTTGCTTTCTAGAATCTCTAATACAGCAGGAAACGTGAGTGTGGTCAGAAGAAAAGAACAGTGATTCCTACACAAACAGACCATATCTAGTTCAACTCTGCTTCTGAAACTGATAGTAACCACAGTTCCTCTCACATCCAATGCTGTTCATTTAATAGCGAGAAACGTGTGAGCTACGTGAACAATGTTGTTTCGTTGGAGATGAAATGTGACTGAGTTTACCTGAAAAGATGTCTTGCTTGTTGGAAGACACAGAGCCTGGGATTTAACTCCATTCCTGATGGGAAACGCACAGCACAGTTCTCATCCATGAAGCACACTCTTCTTTAGAGCAAGAAGCACGCTCTTGTTTTCTCGAGTCTCTAATAACAGGAAATATGTATGTGCTCAGAACAAAAGAACTGTGTTTCCTACACATATGGACCATTGCTAGTTCAACTCGGCTTCTGAAACTTATACAAACCACTGGTCCTCTAAAAGACAATGCTTTACAGTTAAGAGCGAGAAACGTGTGAGATATGTGAACAATGAGCTTTGTTGGAGCTGAATGGTGACTGAGTTTACTTGAACCGAAGTCTAGCTTGTAGAAAGACACAGAGCCTGGGATTTAACTCCATTATTGAAGGGAAACACAAAGCACAGTTCTCATCCATGAAGCACACTCTTCTTTAGAGCAAGAAGCACGCTCTTGATTTCTAGAATCTCTAATACAGCAGGAAACGTGTATGTGCTCAGAACAAAAGAACTGTGCATCCTACACATATGGACCATTGCTAGTTCAACACTGCGTCTGAAACTGATACAAACCACTGGTCCTCTAATAGACAATGCTTTACAGTTAAGAGCGAGAAACGTGTGAGATACGTGAACGATGTAGCTTTGTTTGAGCTGAAAACTGACTGAGTTTACCTGAAACGAATTCTTGCATGTAGGAAGACACAGAGCCTGGGATTTAACTCCATTTCTGAAGGAAAATACACAGCACAGTTCTCATCCATGAAACACACTCTGCTTTAGAGCAAGAAGCACGCTCTTGATTTCTAGAGTCTCTAATAGAGCCAGAAACTTGAGGGTGCTCAGAAAAAAAGAACGGTGTTTCCTAGATATAAGGACCATTCCTAGTTCAACTCTGCTTCTGAAATTGATACAAACCACAGGCCCTCTAACATCCAATGCTTTACAGTTAAGAGCAAGAAACATGTGAGCCTAGAACGATGTAGCATTGTTTGAGCTGAAAGGTAACTGAGTTTACCATAAACGAAGTCTTGCTTGTAGGAAGAAACAGAGCCTGGGATTTAACTCCATTTCTGAAGGGAAACACACAGCACAGTGCTCATCCATGAAACACACCCTGCTTGCTTTAGATCACGAAGCACGCTCTTGCTTTCTAGAATCTCTAATACATCAGGAAACGTGAGTGTGGTCAGAAGAATGAACGGTGTTGCCTACACATACAGACCATATCTAGTTCAACTCTGCTTCTGAAACTGATAGAAACCACAGTTCCTCTAACATCCAATGCTTATCAGTTAAGAGCGAGACACGTGTGAGCTACGTGAACGATGTAGTTTTGTTGGAGCTGAAATGTGACTGAGTTTACCTGAAAAGAATCATGCATGTAGAAAGACACGAAGCCTGGAATTTAACTCCATTTCTGAAGGGAAACACACAGCACAGTTCTCATGCATGAAACACATTCTGCATTAGGAGCAAGACACACACTCTTCCTTTTTAGAATCTCTAATAAAGCAGGTAAAGTGAGTGTGGTCAGAAGAAAAGAACGGTGTTTCCTACACATATGGTCCATTTCTAGTTCAACTCTGCTTCTGAAACTGATACAAACCACAGTTCCACTAATATCCATTGCTTTACAGTTAAGAGCGAGAAACGTGTGAGCTTCGTGAATGATCTAGTTTGTTTGAGCCTAAAGGTGACTGAGTTTACTTGAAAAGATGTCTTGCTTGTAGGAAGACACAGAGCCTGGGATTTAACTCCATTTCTGACGGGAAACACACAGCACAGTTCTCATCCATGAAACACAATCTGCTTTAGGAGCAAGACACACGCTCCTGCTTTTTAGAATCTCTAATAAAGCAGGTAAAGTGTGTGTGGAATGAAGAAAAGAACGGATTTCCTACACATACCGACCATATCTAGTTCAACTCTGCTTCTGAAACTGATAGGAACCACAGGTCCTCTAATATCCAATGCTTTACAGCTAAGAGCGAGAAACGTGTGAGATACGCGAACGATGTATTTTTGTGTGAGCTCAAAACTTACTGAGTCTACCTGAAACGATGTCTTGCTTGTAGGAAGACACAGAGCCTGTGATTTAACTCCATTTCTGAAGGGGAACACACAGCACAGTTCTCATTTATGAATTACACTCTGATTTAGGGCAGAAGCACGCTCTTGCTTTCTAGAGTCTCTAATTAAGCAGGAAACGTGTTGTGGTCAGAAGAGAAGAACAGTGGTTCCTACACATACAGACCATATCTAGTTCAACTCTGATTCTGAAAGTGACAGAAACCACACTACATCTAACATCGAATGCTTTTCAGTTAAGAGCAAGAAAAGTGTGAGCTACGTGAACGATGTAGTTTTCTTGAGGCAGAAAAGTGACTGAGTTTACCTGAAAAGAAGTCATGCTTGTAGAAAGACACGAAGCCTGGAATTTAACTCCATTTCTGAAGGGAAACACACAGCACAGTTCTCATGCATGAAACACTCTCTGCTTTAGAGCAAGAAGCACGGTCTTGATTTCTAGAGTCTCTAATAGAGCCAGAAACGAGAGTGTGCTCAAAAAAAGAACGGTGTTTCCTACACATACAGACCATATCTAGTTCAACTCTGCTTCTGAAACTGATATGAACCACAGGTCCTCTAATATCCAATGCTTTACAGTTAAGAGCGAAATACGTGTGAGCCTACAACGACGTAGCTTTCTTTGAGCTGAAAGTTGACTGAGTTTACCTGAACCAATGTCTAGCTTGTAGGAAGACACAGAGCCTGGGATTTAACTCCATTTCTGAAGGAAAAGACACAGCACAATTCTCATCCATGAAACACACTCTGCTTTATGAGCAAGAAGCACGTTCCTGCTTTTTAGAATCGCTAATAAAGCAGGTAAAGTGTGTGTGGTCAGAAGAAAAGAACTGTGTTTCCTACAAATACGGCCCATTGCTAGTTCAACTCTGCTCCTGAAACTGATACAAACCACTGGTCCTCTAATGGACAATGCTTTACAGTTAAGAGCAAGAAACATGTGAGCCTAGAACGATGTAGCTTTGTTTGAGCTGCAAGGTGACTGAGTTTACCTTAAACGAAGTCTTGCTTGTAGGAAGAAACAGAGCCTGGGATTAAACTCCATTTCTGAAGGGAAACTCACAGCAAAGTTCTCTTCCATGAAACACATCCTGCTTTAGAGCACGTAGCACGCTCTTGCTTTCTAGAATCTCTAATACAGCAGGAAACGTGAGTGTGGTCAGAAGAAAAGAACAGTGATTCCTACACAAACAGACCATATCTAGTTCAACTCTGCTTCTGAAACTGATAGTAACCACAGTTCCTCTCACATCCAATGCTGTTCATTTAATAGCGAGAAACGTGTGAGCTACGTGAACAATGTTGTTTCGTTGGAGATGAAATGTGACTGAGTTTACCTGAAAAGATGTCTTGCTTGTTGGAAGACACAGAGCCTGGGATTTAACTCCATTCCTGATGGGAAACGCACAGCACAGTTCTCATCCATGAAGCACACTCTTCTTTAGAGCAAGAAGCACGCTCTTGTTTTCTCGAGTCTCTAATAACAGGAAATATGTATGTGCTCAGAACAAAAGAACTGTGTTTCCTACACATATGGACCATTGCTAGTTCAACTCGGCTTCTGAAACTTATACAAACCACTGGTCCTCTAAAAGACAATGCTTTACAGTTAAGAGCGAGAAACGTGTGAGATATGTGAACAATGAGCTTTGTTGGAGCTGAATGGTGACTGAGTTTACTTGAACCGAAGTCTAGCTTGTAGAAAGACACAGAGCCTGGGATTTAACTCCATTATTGAAGGGAAACACAAAGCACAGTTCTCATCCATGAAGCACACTCTTCTTTAGAGCAAGAAGCACGCTCTTGATTTCTAGAATCTCTAATACAGCAGGAAACGTGTATGTGCTCAGAACAAAAGAACTGTGCATCCTACACATATGGACCATTGCTAGTTCAACACTGCGTCTGAAACTGATACAAACCACTGGTCCTCTAATAGACAATGCTTTACAGTTAAGAGCGAGAAACGTGTGAGATACGTGAACGATGTAGCTTTGTTTGAGCTGAAAACTGACTGAGTTTACCTGAAACGAATTCTTGCATGTAGGAAGACACAGAGCCTGGGATTTAACTCCATTTCTGAAGGAAAATACACAGCACAGTTCTCATCCATGAAACACACTCTGCTTTAGAGCAAGAAGCACGCTCTTGATTTCTAGAGTCTCTAATAGAGCCAGAAACTTGAGGGTGCTCAGAAAAAAAGAACGGTGTTTCCTAGATATAAGGACCATTCCTAGTTCAACTCTGCTTCTGAAATTGATACAAACCACAGGCCCTCTAACATCCAATGCTTTACAGTTAAGAGCAAGAAACATGTGAGCCTAGAACGATGTAGCATTGTTTGAGCTGAAAGGTAACTGAGTTTACCATAAACGAAGTCTTGCTTGTAGGAAGAAACAGAGCCTGGGATTTAACTCCATTTCTGAAGGGAAACACACAGCACAGTGCTCATCCATGAAACACACCCTGCTTGCTTTAGATCACGAAGCACGCTCTTGCTTTCTAGAATCTCTAATACATCAGGAAACGTGAGTGTGGTCAGAAGAATGAACGGTGTTGCCTACACATACAGACCATATCTAGTTCAACTCTGCTTCTGAAACTGATAGAAACCACAGTTCCTCTAACATCCAATGCTTATCAGTTAAGAGCGAGACACGTGTGAGCTACGTGAACGATGTAGTTTTGTTGGAGCTGAAATGTGACTGAGTTTACCTGAAAAGAATCATGCATGTAGAAAGACACGAAGCCTGGAATTTAACTCCATTTCTGAAGGGAAACACACAGCACAGTTCTCATGCATGAAACACATTCTGCATTAGGAGCAAGACACACACTCTTCCTTTTTAGAATCTCTAATAAAGCAGGTAAAGTGAGTGTGGTCAGAAGAAAAGAACGGTGTTTCCTACACATATGGTCCATTTCTAGTTCAACTCTGCTTCTGAAACTGATACAAACCACAGTTCCACTAATATCCATTGCTTTACAGTTAAGAGCGAGAAACGTGTGAGCTTCGTGAATGATCTAGTTTGTTTGAGCCTAAAGGTGACTGAGTTTACTTGAAAAGATGTCTTGCTTGTAGGAAGACACAGAGCCTGGGATTTAACTCCATTTCTGACGGGAAACACACAGCACAGTTCTCATCCATGAAACACAATCTGCTTTAGGAGCAAGACACACGCTCCTGCTTTTTAGAATCTCTAATAAAGCAGGTAAAGTGTGTGTGGAATGAAGAAAAGAACGGATTTCCTACACATACCGACCATATCTAGTTCAACTCTGCTTCTGAAACTGATAGGAACCACAGGTCCTCTAATATCCAATGCTTTACAGCTAAGAGCGAGAAACGTGTGAGATACGCGAACGATGTATTTTTGTGTGAGCTCAAAACTTACTGAGTCTACCTGAAACGATGTCTTGCTTGTAGGAAGACACAGAGCCTGTGATTTAACTCCATTTCTGAAGGGGAACACACAGCACAGTTCTCATTTATGAATTACACTCTGATTTAGGGCAGAAGCACGCTCTTGCTTTCTAGAGTCTCTAATTAAGCAGGAAACGTGTTGTGGTCAGAAGAGAAGAACGGTGGTTCCTACACATACAGACCATATCTAGTTCAACTCTGATTCTGAAAGTGACAGAAACCACACTACATCTAACATCGAATGCTTTTCAGTTAAGAGCAAGAAAAGTGTGAGCTACGTGAACGATGTAGTTTTCTTGAGGCAGAAAAGTGACTGAGTTTACCTGAAAAGAAGTCATGCTTGTAGAAAGACACGAAGCCTGGAATTTAACTCCATTTCTGAAGGGAAACACACAGCACAGTTCTCATGCATGAAACACTCTCTGCTTTAGAGCAAGAAGCACGGTCTTGATTTCTAGAGTCTCTAATAGAGCCAGAAACGAGAGTGTGCTCAAAAAAAGAACGGTGTTTCCTACACATACAGACCATATCTAGTTCAACTCTGCTTCTGAAACTGATATGAACCACAGGTCCTCTAATATCCAATGCTTTACAGTTAAGAGCGAAATACGTGTGAGCCTACAACGACGTAGCTTTCTTTGAGCTGAAAGTTGACTGAGTTTACCTGAACCAATGTCTAGCTTGTAGGAAGACACAGAGCCTGGGATTTAACTCCATTTCTGAAGGAAAAGACACAGCACAATTCTCATCCATGAAACACACTCTGCTTTATGAGCAAGAAGCACGTTCCTGCTTTTTAGAATCGCTAATAAAGCAGGTAAAGTGTGTGTGGTCAGAAGAAAAGAACTGTGTTTCCTACAAATACGGCCCATTGCTAGTTCAACTCTGCTCCTGAAACTGATACAAACCACTGGTCCTCTAATGGACAATGCTTTACAGTTAAGAGCAAGAAACATGTGAGCCTAGAACGATGTAGCTTTGTTTGAGCTGCAAGGTGACTGAGTTTACCTTAAACGAAGTCTTGCTTGTAGGAAGAAACAGAGCCTGGGATTAAACTCCATTTCTGAAGGGAAACTCACAGCAAAGTTCTCTTCCATGAAACACATCCTGCTTTAGAGCACGTAGCACGCTCTTGCTTTCTAGAATCTCTAATACAGCAGGAAACGTGAGTGTGGTCAGAAGAAAAGAACAGTGATTCCTACACAAACAGACCATATCTAGTTCAACTCTGCTTCTGAAACTGATAGTAACCACAGTTCCTCTCACATCCAATGCTGTTCATTTAATAGCGAGAAACGTGTGAGCTACGTGAACAATGTTGTTTCGTTGGAGATGAAATGTGACTGAGTTTACCTGAAAAGATGTCTTGCTTGTTGGAAGACACAGAGCCTGGGATTTAACTCCATTCCTGATGGGAAACGCACAGCACAGTTCTCATCCATGAAGCACACTCTTCTTTAGAGCAAGAAGCACGCTCTTGTTTTCTCGAGTCTCTAATAACAGGAAATATGTATGTGCTCAGAACAAAAGAACTGTGTTTCCTACACATATGGACCATTGCTAGTTCAACTCGGCTTCTGAAACTTATACAAACCACTGGTCCTCTAAAAGACAATGCTTTACAGTTAAGAGCGAGAAACGTGTGAGATATGTGAACAATGAGCTTTGTTGGAGCTGAATGGTGACTGAGTTTACTTGAACCGAAGTCTAGCTTGTAGAAAGACACAGAGCCTGGGATTTAACTCCATTATTGAAGGGAAACACAAAGCACAGTTCTCATCCATGAAGCACACTCTTCTTTAGAGCAAGAAGCACGCTCTTGATTTCTAGAATCTCTAATACAGCAGGAAACGTGTATGTGCTCAGAACAAAAGAACTGTGCATCCTACACATATGGACCATTGCTAGTTCAACACTGCGTCTGAAACTGATACAAACCACTGGTCCTCTAATAGACAATGCTTTAAAGTTAAGAGCGAGAAACGTGTGAGATACGTGAACGATGTAGCTTTGTTTGAGCTGAAAACTGACTGAGTTTACCTGAAACGAATTCTTGCATGTAGGAAGACACAGAGCCTGGGATTTAACTCCATTTCTGAAGGAAAATACACAGCACAGTTCTCATCCATGAAACACACTCTGCTTTAGAGCAAGAAGCACGCTCTTGATTTCTAGAGTCTCTAATAGAGCCAGAAACTTGAGGGTGCTCAGAAAAAAAGAACGGTGTTTCCTAGATATAAGGACCATTCCTAGTTCAACTCTGCTTCTGAAATTGATACAAACCACAGGCCCTCTAACATCCAATGCTTTACAGTTAAGAGCAAGAAACATGTGAGCCTAGAACGATGTAGCATTGTTTGAGCTGAAAGGTAACTGAGTTTACCATAAACGAAGTCTTGCTTGTAGGAAGAAACAGAGCCTGGGATTTAACTCCATTTCTGAAGGGAAACACACAGCACAGTGCTCATCCATGAAACACACCCTGCTTGCTTTAGATCACGAAGCACGCTCTTGCTTTCTAGAATCTCTAATACATCAGGAAACGTGAGTGTGGTCAGAAGAATGAACGGTGTTGCCTACACATACAGACCATATCTAGTTCAACTCTGCTTCTGAAACTGATAGAAACCACAGTTCCTCTAACATCCAATGCTTATCAGTTAAGAGCGAGACACGTGTGAGCTACGTGAACGATGTAGTTTTGTTGGAGCTGAAATGTGACTGAGTTTACCTGAAAAGAATCATGCATGTAGAAAGACACGAAGCCTGGAATTTAACTCCATTTCTGAAGGGAAACACACAGCACAGTTCTCATGCATGAAACACATTCTGCATTAGGAGCAAGACACACACTCTTCCTTTTTAGAATCTCTAATAAAGCAGGTAAAGTGAGTGTGGTCAGAAGAAAAGAACGGTGTTTCCTACACATATGGTCCATTTCTAGTTCAACTCTGCTTCTGAAACTGATACAAACCACAGTTCCACTAATATCCATTGCTTTACAGTTAAGAGCGAGAAACGTGTGAGCTTCGTGAATGATCTAGTTTGTTTGAGCCTAAAGGTGACTGAGTTTACTTGAAAAGATGTCTTGCTTGTAGGAAGACACAGAGCCTGGGATTTAACTCCATTTCTGACGGGAAACACACAGCACAGTTCTCATCCATGAAACACAATCTGCTTTAGGAGCAAGACACACGCTCCTGCTTTTTAGAATCTCTAATAAAGCAGGTAAAGTGTGTGTGGAATGAAGAAAAGAACGGATTTCCTACACATACCGACCATATCTAGTTCAACTCTGCTTCTGAAACTGATAGGAACCACAGGTCCTCTAATATCCAATGCTTTACAGCTAAGAGCGAGAAACGTGTGAGATACGCGAACGATGTATTTTTGTGTGAGCTCAAAACTTACTGAGTCTACCTGAAACGATGTCTTGCTTGTAGGAAGACACAGAGCCTGTGATTTAACTCCATTTCTGAAGGGGAACACACAGCACAGTTCTCATTTATGAATTACACTCTGATTTAGGGCAGAAGCACGCTCTTGCTTTCTAGAGTCTCTAATTAAGCAGGAAACGTGTTGTGGTCAGAAGAGAAGAACGGTGGTTCCTACACATACAGACCATATCTAGTTCAACTCTGATTCTGAAAGTGACAGAAACCACACTACATCTAACATCGAATGCTTTTCAGTTAAGAGCAAGAAAAGTGTGAGCTACGTGAACGATGTAGTTTTCTTGAGGCAGAAAAGTGACTGAGTTTACCTGAAAAGAAGTCATGCTTGTAGAAAGACACGAAGCCTGGAATTTAACTCCATTTCTGAAGGGAAACACACAGCACAGTTCTCATGCATGAAACACTCTCTGCTTTAGAGCAAGAAGCACGGTCTTGATTTCTAGAGTCTCTAATAGAGCCAGAAACGAGAGTGTGCTCAAAAAAAGAACGGTGTTTCCTACACATACAGACCATATCTAGTTCAACTCTGCTTCTGAAACTGATATGAACCACAGGTCCTCTAATATCCAATGCTTTACAGTTAAGAGCGAAATACGTGTGAGCCTACAACGACGTAGCTTTCTTTGAGCTGAAAGTTGACTGAGTTTACCTGAACCAATGTCTAGCTTGTAGGAAGACACAGAGCCTGGGATTTAACTCCATTTCTGAAGGAAAAGACACAGCACAATTCTCATCCATGAAACACACTCTGCTTTATGAGCAAGAAGCACGTTCCTGCTTTTTAGAATCGCTAATAAAGCAGGTAAAGTGTGTGTGGTCAGAAGAAAAGAACTGTGTTTCCTACAAATACGGCCCATTGCTAGTTCAACTCTGCTCCTGAAACTGATACAAACCACTGGTCCTCTAATGGACAATGCTTTACAGTTAAGAGCAAGAAACATGTGAGCCTAGAACGATGTAGCTTTGTTTGAGCTGCAAGGTGACTGAGTTTACCTTAAACGAAGTCTTGCTTGTAGGAAGAAACAGAGCCTGGGATTAAACTCCATTTCTGAAGGGAAACTCACAGCAAAGTTCTCTTCCATGAAACACATCCTGCTTTAGAGCACGTAGCACGCTCTTGCTTTCTAGAATCTCTAATACAGCAGGAAACGTGAGTGTGGTCAGAAGAAAAGAACAGTGATTCCTACACAAACAGACCATATCTAGTTCAACTCTGCTTCTGAAACTGATAGTAACCACAGTTCCTCTCACATCCAATGCTGTTCATTTAATAGCGAGAAACGTGTGAGCTACGTGAACAATGTTGTTTCGTTGGAGATGAAATGTGACTGAGTTTACCTGAAAAGATGTCTTGCTTGTTGGAAGACACAGAGCCTGGGATTTAACTCCATTCCTGATGGGAAACGCACAGCACAGTTCTCATCCATGAAGCACACTCTTCTTTAGAGCAAGAAGCACGCTCTTGTTTTCTCGAGTCTCTAATAACAGGAAATATGTATGTGCTCAGAACAAAAGAACTGTGTTTCCTACACATATGGACCATTGCTAGTTCAACTCGGCTTCTGAAACTTATACAAACCACTGGTCCTCTAAAAGACAATGCTTTACAGTTAAGAGCGAGAAACGTGTGAGATATGTGAACAATGAGCTTTGTTGGAGCTGAATGGTGACTGAGTTTACTTGAACCGAAGTCTAGCTTGTAGAAAGACACAGAGCCTGGGATTTAACTCCATTATTGAAGGGAAACACAAAGCACAGTTCTCATCCATGAAGCACACTCTTCTTTAGAGCAAGAAGCACGCTCTTGATTTCTAGAATCTCTAATACAGCAGGAAACGTGTATGTGCTCAGAACAAAAGAACTGTGCATCCTACACATATGGACCATTGCTAGTTCAACACTGCGTCTGAAACTGATACAAACCACTGGTCCTCTAATAGACAATGCTTTACAGTTAAGAGCGAGAAACGTGTGAGATACGTGAACGATGTAGCTTTGTTTGAGCTGAAAACTGACTGAGTTTACCTGAAACGAATTCTTGCATGTAGGAAGACACAGAGCCTGGGATTTAACTCCATTTCTGAAGGAAAATACACAGCACAGTTCTCATCCATGAAACACACTCTGCTTTAGAGCAAGAAGCACGCTCTTGATTTCTAGAGTCTCTAATAGAGCCAGAAACTTGAGGGTGCTCAGAAAAAAAGAACGGTGTTTCCTAGATATAAGGACCATTCCTAGTTCAACTCTGCTTCTGAAATTGATACAAACCACAGGCCCTCTAACATCCAATGCTTTACAGTTAAGAGCAAGAAACATGTGAGCCTAGAACGATGTAGCATTGTTTGAGCTGAAAGGTAACTGAGTTTACCATAAACGAAGTCTTGCTTGTAGGAAGAAACAGAGCCTGGGATTTAACTCCATTTCTGAAGGGAAACACACAGCACAGTGCTCATCCATGAAACACACCCTGCTTGCTTTAGATCACGAAGCACGCTCTTGCTTTCTAGAATCTCTAATACATCAGGAAACGTGAGTGTGGTCAGAAGAATGAACGGTGTTGCCTACACATACAGACCATATCTAGTTCAACTCTGCTTCTGAAACTGATAGAAACCACAGTTCCTCTAACATCCAATGCTTATCAGTTAAGAGCGAGACACGTGTGAGCTACGTGAACGATGTAGTTTTGTTGGAGCTGAAATGTGACTGAGTTTACCTGAAAAGAATCATGCATGTAGAAAGACACGAAGCCTGGAATTTAACTCCATTTCTGAAGGGAAACACACAGCACAGTTCTCATGCATGAAACACATTCTGCATTAGGAGCAAGACACACACTCTTCCTTTTTAGAATCTCTAATAAAGCAGGTAAAGTGAGTGTGGTCAGAAGAAAAGAACGGTGTTTCCTACACATATGGTCCATTTCTAGTTCAACTCTGCTTCTGAAACTGATACAAACCACAGTTCCACTAATATCCATTGCTTTACAGTTAAGAGCGAGAAACGTGTGAGCTTCGTGAATGATCTAGTTTGTTTGAGCCTAAAGGTGACTGAGTTTACTTGAAAAGATGTCTTGCTTGTAGGAAGACACAGAGCCTGGGATTTAACTCCATTTCTGACGGGAAACACACAGCACAGTTCTCATCCATGAAACACAATCTGCTTTAGGAGCAAGACACACGCTCCTGCTTTTTAGA